>JANHFL010002767.1:408783-422145 GCA_032468155.1 Oxyrhabdium leporinum | reverse complement strand
TGAACCGCTAGATTGAATCAGCAGAAGTGGCCTGCAGTTCAACACTCTAACCACTGCGCCACCTAGGCTCATTATTAACACTTTTTGATCCCTGAAATTTCCAGCATGGAATTAGGTGTCTCTCCCCCCCCCCATCTAGTAATACAAATGCAGCCCATCCACCATTCACTTATTAACCATAAAATTAAGACAAACCACCAGGATAAATTTTCCATTTTATTTCACATTGTCTTTCTTCAATGTATCATCTTCCATATGCACACATAACAATGTGGCTATGATACACTTCAATTCTGCCATTAGAATCAACTAGTTTGGATGTTTAATAAATGGGGCACATAGTCCATATTGTCCAGAAAAATCAAGCCCCTGCTCTCCCAAGCCAATGCAGTCAGTTATCACATTTCATGGATGCCAGTTGTTTTGGTGCAAGTTAAGTTTCACTCCCAGCAAAATAGAAATAGCTGGTATTAAAAAAAGGTTGTGGAATAAGTGAAACTATGAAATACATTCAGTTCAAAAAAATAATTTTTTTGAATTAAGTTTATAGGCCACAGCAAGAAAACCACCCTCCACATAGCTGAACTACCAAAATAATCTTAAGAGTAACCGTGTGGAAATACTATCTGAAGTGCAAAACATGCCTCTCAGAGAAGAAGCAACATTTTCTAAGTTTGAACCATACTGTTATTTGCCTGTTTTCCATTAAAAAAAAATTATAGAAGAACTGAAGGTTCCATACAGCTTTCAAAATGGCAGGCTCCCAAGTACAGTACAGCTATATTCCAGATTGTTTGACACTATTTCCTATCGTTGCCAAGAAAAAAAAGGGATATGAAAATATTCCATACATTTCTCTGAAAGAGCCTTTTAGAAACCAGAGTCTATACAATTCTCCCTCCCCCTGTAAAAAAAACATCCCCAGCTGCCCCAAATTTTGGCTTCCTACACCTTAGTAAAATCGCTTGTTTCGCTCCTGGCGTTTCTGGAAAACCACAGCCCCCACCACAGCACATACAATGATGCCAAGTAGAGAACATAGTAACAGTAAGAACACTTTCCAGCCTGTCAAGGGCCCACTACGGAAGTTTCCTGTTGGATCATCTACATTATCTGAAGAGAAAAAAAATAGAAAGTTTAGTACATATTACATCCTTCTGCTACATAAAGAATAGTTTAATATAGATTAGCATAATTCTGGATTACGCAGATTACACAGAATAGCTGTCCTCTCCAGAGTTTGTGAAAACCCAAGTTTCTTTGCAGAAAAGCTAATAATAATTAGGTGGGTAATGAAAAATAATCTGAAACAGAATTTTAAACTTTGCTCTCTAAGATTCTGATCGAGCAGAAACCCCATGGTGAACCTTTACCTGCTCCAATGCAGCACATACAATTGCAGACAAAAATATAGGCATTCTTGGTCAAATTGTATATTTAAATAAATCTAAGTAAATAGAAACTGGTTCTATTGTACCAATGTCTACATGGTAAAAATTAAACAGAATATCTTCCTGCAAATCTGAATGCATATTTACTATTTATGAAATTTTCAAAAATTCAAAATAAGAAAACCTAAATATGGCAAATGCAGATGTTTGACAGGTTTCTGTTGTATGCCACCTAAACTCACCCCGTTTACATTGGATATCACTATAAGTCCAATAAATATATAACCAGTTTGTAGTTATTTGATCACCTGGTACCTAAACCAAAAAGATTGCCTTTATTAGTCTATACTAGCTTTAAAAGTGAAGTACTTTTAGGAAAAGCAATGCTTGTGGGAAACTCCCATTTGCTTCATTGAACATTCAGGGTAGAAGCATTAATAAATAACCTTTGGGTGATTTGAAAAGACTGACGCTGGGCTCAATCTTTGTCCAGTCAATGTTTTCATCCTCTGGGGAATGTTCCACCATCAACTGAAATAGCTTCATTGAAATGATATCATGATTATCTGGAAAAGAAACCAAGTTATTTTCACTGTACAGCTGATTAAAATTAAAATTCAGTGACAGAAGATCTTACTCTAAGTAAAAGTTTATTTTAAAAACTTCTTGTACGTTTTTAGCAATACAGGCAACAGCCAAGTAGTGAATACTAATTCAGACGATAATTCAGGTGTAAGTCCTTGACTTTCAACCATTTGATCACAGTTACAACTGCACTAAAAAAATGATTTACAACTGGTCCTTGCATTTATAAGCACTGCAGTATGACGTGGTTATGTAATTAAAATTCAGGCACTGACATGTGTTTATGATGGTTGCAAGTGTCCTGGGATCATGCGATCACCATTTATTATCTCCCTGGGTAGCTTCCGACAAGCAAAATCAGCGGGGGAAGCTGGATTCTCTTAACTGGATGATTTGCCTAACATCTGCAGTGATTAGTTTAACAATCATGACAAAAAATGCCATAAATCAGGTGCAACTACTTTACAATCCACTTGCTTAACCCCATAAATTCTGGTCCTAATTGTGGTTGTAAATCATGGATTACCTGTATCTTGTACACTTTACCAAAAGCTGCCTTTACTTTATGTGAAATAACACATGCAAATAGCACAGTCACTTTAACTACCAGCAGGTATTTCTCACCAGATAGATCTCCTGTACCAGCAGAAGCCCCAAAGAAATAACCAGTGGGTAATCGAACTCCTGCAACGTCAATGCAGTTTTTCCATTCGTTTTTATCCTCTACGTCAGTCATCACCTGCAACATAAAAGTCATCTTCCACATTTAGTTTTCACTTCTCAGACAGTTGAAAAAATCCTATGGAAATGTACTGGAATGTCAATTCTGAAATATATAAATTGGTAAACTCAAAACTACATTATCAGGATTATTATATTCACTTTTTACATTTCATTGACTAGAGCTGTAGCAAACATGATGCAACTTATTCATTCTAAGTTAGTTTGGAACCTCCATGGACATTCATCTGTTATTTGTATAATGAGGTAGAATGCCATGTAATTCACTTGTGCATTTTGCAGCCAGCACCCATCATCAGGCTTACCGTCAGACGCCCCCGAGAATATCGGACAGCCAAAAAGGTGTCGTGGTTCTGATTACGAATGTCAGCTGTGCACCCTGCCAGCTCCGTCCAGCGACCATCTTTACTATGGTCATAGGTCAGGGATCCATTGTTAACCATGGCAGAAATGTAAGGAAACACACGCTGCAGAATAAAATAAATTTGAATCAGACTTGTCTCTGTGATGCTCAAAACTCATACCCTAAATATTTTGAAATCCCTATGCATACAGAATCTCTACTTATATGGGATTATTTCTGCAGGAAAAGCAAAACGCAGTGTTAGCCTTTAAACAGAAGCTATTATCATTTACCTCAGTAGTTTCCTCATTGGGATAGGTATCCAGGAAAATGGCCAATCCATGGAATTTGTCTTTACTGCCAAATATAGGTCCTGAGGGTGATAAAAAGAAAAATATGAATAAGGGGCCCATGTGCTTTTAAAGAGCTAAAATCAACAAATCTTCAAACGGAACACTGATCAATTTAAACGTTTTACATGAAGTCATTTTGGAGTAGAAGGCATATAAATATATATAACGAGCAAACAAATAATGCTTGCTAGCCCTCATTTTTATTATTGATGGGTAAGTCTACTTAGGGCCAAAAAGGTTTGTGAAGTTTTACAGGCTAGGTACCCTGGGAAAGATGTTGCCCATGTCACAAATCCATTCCAATGGAAGATTCTGGAAATTATCAGCTAACATTCCATCAGTGGATAACCTACTATTTCATGGCATAAGACCAGATTATTTGTGGGACTGCCTTTCCCTGACTGTTTCTACTTTTCCCATTAGATCTAGGAGAAGTATGTTGCAGGTCCAGTTAATTTAAAGAATGTCATCTTGAGAGACCCACAAAGTAGACCTTTTTGGTTACTGCCCCTGCCCTACAGAAAACTATTTCCCTTGAGATGAGAATGACTTTGACTCTTCCAGCCTTTCAGAAGGTCCTCAAGACGTTGATATATTTCTGGGGATTATGGTTAAAGTGCTAGTTGTTACATGCCTATTGCTTCAACTAGAGTATATTCTGCCAGGCTGATTGCAACAACTGGGGAAGAAAATCTTTTTACCTGTATTAAAAGTCCCAAACCTATTAACGTGGGATATATTGCAAATTATTAGGCTGATCACAATACCTGCAGTAAGGCGATCCTGGGTGTACCATAGGGCAAAACCATCTCCATGGAGATTCTTCTTCCCTGCCCCATGAACTTTAAAATTGACATGAAGCTCCCAATCCTTCAGAAAACAGGGCTAGAAGACAAAATAGAACCACCCCAAACAGCTTTTCAGGAAATCCAAAATGGAAAGCATGCAGGCTGCAAATTACATCTAGGCAATATCCCTCAGTGTCTCACCCCATCTTTTCCATGTAGAAATAACACTCACCAGCCGGTTCCAGATAGAACCTTCCTTGCTGCGTTCATCAGGGGTCAGTCGAACATACTGGCTAGTCAACATTGTACTCCCTTGAAAATCCCAGAGAGGCATTGAACTGGAGCCAACCCCTAAAACAGAGGATACTACAGAAATAATGAACTGTGGAGTACATTTTTTTTTGTTATTAGGGGATGTTACAAGCGAGTTGTAGGCAAGTAACAGATTGTCTGAACTAGGTTTGATTTCCTCAGAAGTGGGAATTGTGTTCTTTGCATTTCTCCTCCTGCTACTGTTCTGTGGGCATCTTATGACAGAAACTGAACCTTATTTACTGCCACCAGGATTTTCTTCTTAACTGGTGAAATTCATATACTTTTTAAATACATAAAACAGTTTCACCTGCTATTCATAATTATCATCATTATTGATGGGCAAGTCTGGTTAGGGCCAAAAAGGTCTGTGAAGTTTTACGGGCTAGGTATCCCCGAGAAGATGTGTGTGAACGGGAAGTGCTGTCCCCAGAGCCTTTCGGTTTTCCTCCCACTTCATGAAGGGGCAAAACCAAGCCCAGCCCCTGGATCCACACAGACGAGCCTTTAACACAGGCGAGGTCGGCCACCAACGGGCTCAAGCGTCAGCGCGGGAGAGGAGGGAGCAGACAGACGGGTCAGCAGGGCGGTAGCCCTGCCCTCCCCACGCACCCTGGTAAGGCTTGATAAGCGAGTGTTCCCGTTTTAGATGCTCGTTGTTGCCATCTGTGAGCTCCGCGGCTCCTGGCGGCGCGGTCCCGGCCAAGAGGAGCGGAAGAAACAGCAGGGGGGACAGCACCATGCTGGTCGCCAACCCCTGCAGGCACCAGCTCCCGGACGCTCTACCCTCCTATTTCCCTCTGGCGTTTCTTCCTCCTTCCGGCTGACCCCTAGCCCGGAAGTAAACTCGGCGCCCTCGCATTTGTTATCTCCATGCCGCCTACTCTCTTGGCGGTTACGAGATAGGAAAAGGCAGGAGGAGCGGACACGCCCCTCCTTCCGGTGTTTTGCCTTTTTCTGCGGCGAGTACGGCGTGTCGCCATCTCAGTGGACGAAGTCGCGGTGGAGGGGAGTCCGGCCCGCCTTGTTTACTGTGGGCTTTACCTGGACTTTCCCGTTGCGGTAAGCCCCAATTTCTGGTATTTGAGAATGTTCAGATTGTTGAAAGCCTTGCTATGCCTTTTGCAAATGGGATTTAAAAACAGCAAGCTGCGTTGTAAACTTTTAAAGCCATTATTTTTGGAAGCGATTATAATCCTCTTAATTTCGAAGTGGATATCCACCGACAGCCGTCCAATCCCATCGGTAGTGGGGCGGGGAAGAATATATAGTATTGTTGCGGTATTAGATGTTCGGAAAAAGCTCAGTGTCTCTGAATAACTGAAAAAAAAATAATAAAAAAAATTAATCCCCTCCCATTGAAATCTGAACTTTTATTTAGTTCACTTTTGATAAATACGTATCGGATTATATTGTGAAATTGTTGCTAATGTTTGGGAGTTTTTTCCAACTATTGTTTTATGCGTTAAAAAAAGACCTTAAACATTTGTGTGCTTGTTGGAAAGTTTGAGGAACACCATTTAAATCGGGGGGTCACCAACCTTTTGGATCTCAGGGGCCACTAAATTCATAATTTTAAATCCCATGGACCATTAATATGAAATTTAAAAAAAGATAAATAGTATTTAGTGCAATATAAAAAATGCAAATATTTTTTCTGTGGTGACCACTGATTTAAATAGTACTATATAAGCCCATTTTAAATAAATAGTAGTGGCATGGAAGAATGTGCATATTTCAGACTTTATTTTTAGGGAGAGAAAAATGCCCATAGAGTGTAATTTTCCAACTAAAGATTGTTTTTATTTTTTTTAATTGTTTACTGAAGTAAATACAGCAGTAACTACATCCACAGATCTAATAAGAGGTTTTTATTGCCTGATCCTGAATCAATCCCCTTCTTCAGGTGGTGGGAGCTGGTGGATACATTTTGAATTTGGGGGAATATGGCTCAAAATGGTTGCTTGTGGAGCTTGTACATTCACCAAATGAACATCAGTATAATTGGTTTTCAAGGTATTATAGCGCGCACGCATACACACACACACACACACACACACACAAATACATTACCTTTGTCCAACTTGAGGGCAACTGGCATACTTCCAAACAAGCACAGAGGTGTATTTACCCATTGTTTCCATCTCAAATAGAATTACTATGTCCATTTAAAGTTTACAGGTATCTGTAAGCTCTGTGGCTGTTGAGGTGTGTTGGGTGGTGGGTGAGGCTGTTTTCCTATTTTAATTAGAAATTAAAGTACACCATGTTTTCCTATTTTAATTTTTTAAACGTTGCAGTGTAAAAATTCACTCAAGATAGAACTCTTTAAGTGAAGAGTATTTCTGGATACATTGGCATCATTAGATGCCACTTTCTAGCACTGACCATATCAGTGGGAGTTCTGAAACGGCCATAGCTGTTGTGGTATCATTCTCTAATGCAAACATGTCAAACTTAAGGCCCATGGACCAGATCCTGCCACTGATGTGTTTAGATCTGGCCCGGGAGCAGACTAGTAGAAGGAGGTGATTGACACCAAAGAGGTTCTCAAACTCGCATAAGGGGTGACCAATCTATTTTTGATTGTGCCTCTAGCTGTCTATGATTCTCTTAAAGGGGCCACTTGGCTTCCAGAGCTGTGGGGTCCCGAGATATTACTTACAGTGAAGGCGCTCCAGGTAGCCTTTCTTCCTTTCCGGGGCCAAGGTCGCAGCGGATTCTGAGAGCAGAGGAAGGGGGCTTCCTGGAGGGTCAGGTGGAGGAGGAGTGCACCTCCCCTTGGACCTTGGACTGGATAGGTAGGGCGATTGAGATACAGTAGGTGGTATTTCCACTGTTCCTGGGACATCGAGCCCTTCAGAGCAGTTCTGGACCTTTTCTCTGCTGCTCCCTTTACCAAGGATTCCTTGGGTGCTTCCTGGAAGGCCTTCCTTCAGGAGCCTTTCCTTCCCAATACCTAGCAGCCCCTGCTTGTCTCAAGGCAGTTTGGTCCAAGCTGGTGCCTAATGGACTTGGTGGATTAAAAAATCTCACAGGACCCAACCAAGGCACCTAAGGGAGGGAGGCTGACCTGGATTTGCAGGATGGGTGACATTAATATATTACTTATGCTCTTCATCACAGGCCTTAAGAGACATGCAAAGGCATGAGCCCTGCATCCTATTCCCACCCTTGTCAACCAGATATGCTGATAAATCCGCACTCTGCTTTCTGTGACTCAAATGTCTAAAGGTGATAGGCAGCCATTATGACTGGTAACCAGTGATCTATATTTATTACTTCAACTTATATAACTGGTCACCTCAAATACATTACCGGGGAGCTTATGGCAATTAAAAATAGTATGAAAGTACACACACACACACAGTGTATATTCCATGTGGTTGAACTTATATTTTTATTTACATCTCCTTTGAGATATGTAGATATTTCATCTCCTTTGAGATATGTAGATTCAAACTCCATAGTTTTCCCATAAAATAAATTCTGAATCTCTTGTAAACTCCACTCTTATCAAATAATGGACTTTAGGGTCTGTTGTTGTTTGAAACAGGAAAAACATTCTCTTATCAATCATGCTTAAGTGATACCATTAAAGGAGTTTATCTAACCTAATACTTGGTCATGTCCAAATGTACTTACTTTTAGCCAGCCAGATACAGTTTGCACCTTCACAGTTTTAACTAAGCTTGAGCACAGAATATTTCATATTGAAATATTAAAATTTTGTACTATTCTTTATCTAAGAATTTCATGTGTACGTTCTCTGTAATTCTTACTCCAGTTGTTTAAGGGAAGGCCATATCTATGTACTATCAACAAATTATAGGTTTAGAGGGGGCAGGGGAGAGCCAGAGGTTAGAATCAGATGGGATATTATTTGTGGGCAAGGGGCAGGAAGAGAATTGTAAATAAGGCAAGTAAGTAAATAAGGTAATTCATATATAGAACTTATTCAATTTTATCTTGTGTGTTTGCACCAAACCATAATGTCTGGCCTGAGAAGATTACAGTAGCAGAACAGACGTATTTTAACTGAGGTCTCCTGAATTAAAATCTGTCACTCTATTTAAAGAATAGCATTAGGTTTACCTTTTGTATCTTTCTACATAATACAGCAAAAAGGCCATAGAGCCACCTACCTCAGTATTAAATACTAGAAGTGCTGCTACAGAGCAGAAAAATAATAGCAATAGCGCTTAGACCTATATACCACTTCAAAGTGCTTTACAGCCCTCTCTAAGCGGTTTACAGAGTCAGCATATTGCCCCCAACAATTTTGGTCCTAATTTTACCACCCTCAGATAAATGGAAGGCTGAGTCAATCTTGAGCCGTTTGGAATCAAACTTCTGGAGCGAGCAGTGAATTAGTCCTGCATTCTGAGCAGTGAGTTAGTCCTGCATTCTAACCACTACGCACCATGACTCTTAATCTATCTATTCCCCTCCTTATTCAACCTTTAGCAAACTTCTGGGTTCTTTCTAACATACTAGACTAGATTCTGCCTCAGCGCACACACTTCTCCAATGTAAAGATGTCTGTTGTGTGTGTTTTGGTTTATAATTTGTGTATTATAGCTTGGTGTGTGCTGATTGATTTTCACCAGGTTTTACCACTTTCTGAGGTGCTTTTTGTCCTCAAATAAACATGTAGATTGACTTCCTCTAAGGCAAACATGTCAAACTCGACTCATTCCTCTCCACCAGGGGACAGCTCAGCACCAGCAGCAGCAACTTCTGGAGCCAACACCCACAGCGGTCATCTGTCAAACCGGAAAGCAGCTCCAACACTAGTGGCCTCACACTGGGGACTCCGTCTCCTCCCTGTTGGAACGGCTCCCCTTACGCCCCAGAAGATCCAGACTCACGGCATCCTACTGAGCCTCCAGAGTGGATACCTAGAGCGCTGACAACTGCTCGCCTCGTGCCGCACCTGGGACTTTGACCGTTCTGTCTCATACTCCATATATACAACATCTGCGGTGAAAAAGACCTGCGTGTCTATACTGATATTTAACACCCCCCCCCCCAAATGGCCAAACGGAAAGTGGACTTTGAAAACAGATGCTTTCAAAAGAGGTGGGAGGCAGAGTACCTGTTTGCTAACATTGACGGTAAGGCCATGTGCCTTGTTTGCGGAGCTCATGTGGCTGTACTTAAGAAGTATAACATGAGACGGCACTATGAGACGAAACACGAGGACAAGTACAAACACATGGACATACAGCAGAAGCTAAAGAAGGTGGAAGAGTTTAAAAAGAGTCTGATGGCAAAGCAGCGTGTGTCCAGAAAAGCAGCATCACAAAGTGAGGCTGCTGTGAAAGCTAGTTTTATAGTTGCAGAAGAGATAGCTAAATCAGGCCGGCCATTTACAGAGGGGGAGTTTTTGAAGCGCTGCATGATTAAAGTGTGCGAAGTCTTGTGTCCAGACCAAAAGCAAGCATTTTTGAATGTAAGCCTAAGCAGAAATACTGTCGCTGATCAGATATGTGAGCTTGCCACTGATTTACAAGTACAGTTATTTGAAAGAGGAAAAAATTTCATTGCATATTCCCTTGCTGTGGATAAGAGCACTGACATCACTGGCATGGCACAGCTGACAATCTTCATCCGTGGAGTGGACTCAAGTTTATGCGTTACAGAGGAACTTTTGGATATGAGATCAATGCAGGGCACTACCACTGGAAAAGACATATTTGAAGCAGTATCTAAATGCGTAAATGACATGAAACTGCCCTGGGATAAACTTACAGGACTGACAACAGATGGAGCACCTTCGATGTGCAGGGAAGAGAGTGGATTAGTAGGAAGGATGCGAGAGAAGATGAAGAGCGAGAATTGTGTAGGTGAGCTGATAGTATATCACAGCATCATACGCCAGGAAACACTATGTGGCAAAGCCCTGAAGATGGAACATGTAATGAACACTGTAATACAGATTGTTAACTTTATAAGAGCCAAAGGTTTAAGTCACTGTCAATTTAAGTCTTTTCTGGAGGAAATATATTCTGAACTTGGTGATCTGCCCTATCACACAGAGGTGCGATGGCTAAGTCATGAAAAAGTGCTCAGTAGATTTTTTGAGTTGCGTGAGGAGATCTGTCAGTTCATGGAAAGTAAAGGAAAAGACTCCACAGTACTGCAGGATGAAGAGTGGCTGTGTGAGTTAGCTTTTCTGTGTGACATAACAAAGCATCTCACTGTGCTAAACCTTCAGCTTCAGGGACGGGACCGTGTGATCACGGACATGTATGACGCAGTGAATGCCTTTCAGGTTAAGCTGCAACTGTGGGACATTCAGATGCAGCAAGGAAACTTGAGTCACTTTCCCTGTTGCCAAACAATCATAAACCAAGTCTCCACCGCTGTGTTCTCACATACTTATTTTGGTGATAAACTGAACACGCTTCACATGGAGTTTACACGTCGCTTTGTTAAATTTGAAGGACAGAAATTCAATTTTGAACTGCTCAGTAATCCATTTGCAGTTGACGTGGAGAAAGCACCTGCAAATATCCAGATGGAGTTAATAGAACTCCAATGTAGCAGCACACTTAAGGCAAAGTATGATTCTGTAGGGCCTGTGCGGTTCAGCAGGTTCATCCCTAAAACGATGCCCCAACTCCGGCTACAAGCTGCTCGAATGCTCTGCATGTTTGGTAGTACATACGTGTGTGAGCACGTTTTCTCTGTGATAAAGGTGAACAAAAGCGCACACAGAAGTCTTCTCACTGATACACACTTCCACTCTATCCTGAGAGTTTCCACAGCCCAGAACTTGACCTCAAACATAGATGAACTTGTAAGCAAAAAAATAGGCCAAGCATCTGGTTCGGACAAACTGGCATGAGAAAGAGAACCAAATAGCTTATGCCGTTTCTTTGTTTTTGCAGATTTATTTGAAATATTTGAATTGAATGTTAATCCTGTTTGGCCCACATCTTAGACATAATGCACTCCTGAACTCATATGATACATAGTCTTACATGAAACTGGCCCTTTGAGGGCAACCATAATACTGTTACGGCCCTCAATAAAATTGAGTTTGACACCCCTGCTCTAATGCAGGCGTCCACCTACCACCACATGCATGCATGCACACCAATCTGAAGTCCTTCAACAGACAGCTTGTATCTGCCATGATCAGTCCTACAATCTTAAGCCTTCTAAGAAGCACTTCGAGTGCAAGGGCAAAACAGGGTAGCTGCATGTGGTAAAAGGAATTGAGACAAGTGCTTTATGGGTGCCCTTATAGACACTATTTCCCAAACCTCAACAACTATAAGATATGCAGGCTTTATACCCCAGAATTTCCCAGCCAGTAGAGGAATAATATATTGCTGCGGAGAATGATGTTAAATCCTGTTTATTAGCAAATATCAATAAAGACCCCATTACAAGATTCTCCTTTACTATCAGTTCTGATAACTTCTCTAAAAAGAAGAAAGATAAATTTCTAATTTGATTTATCAAAAGATACTAAGGTGAAAGGAATGATGATTATACTGCCAGTTGTGGACATTATCTTTTTCTATCATCCTTTCTGCAATCCGTACAGTTATCTGAGTTTTTACAGTAGGGTAGGTAGGATTGAGTTCTGGCCATAGAGAATTAACTAGACCTTTCCTACCTTGCCGCCTCAAAGTGTTTAGGTTAGAATTGCCAACAGCACTGATCTCTGTGCGATTGTTAGGCAAGTTGTATTTTGGAGGATTAATTTTATTAAACAACTACAGTGCTCTCGGTCAGTCCGAAATGTTGATAAACCTCAAACCTGAATATTAAAGTAAAAGTGAGGTTTTGACTTTATCGGGATAATATCTATGCACAATTATCAGGCAACTATTAGTATGCAGAATTATTGGGCAACTAAATGAAAAATGAAAATTTACCCATCTCGTTTATTTGCGTCTGTTAGAATAATAAACATCTCAAAATCTACAAATAATTGTTCAGTGCTGGTCAGGTTTCAGCCTTCCTTACCTTGGTCATGTCTCAGCACTGAATACCTTGTACTTCTGGTCACTCCAGGTAGATTGCAGTTTTGGAATATGATAGCACTGGAGGATAATAAGTTCCTGGTAGCTTCATGTTTGATTCTTCTCAAATCTTTGGCAGTTAATGTGCATCTTTTTTTCTCATCACATTTCTTGCGACCCTGTTGACTATTTGCATCAAAACATTTGATGGTTCTGTAATCATGCCCTAATATCTTAGCAATTTCAAGAGCACTGCATCCCTCTGAAAGACGTTTTACAATTTTTGACTTTTCAGAGTCAGTTAAATCTCTTTTTTGACCCATTTTACCTGAAGAAAAGAAGCTGCCTAATAATTATGGACACCTTGATATAGGGTGTTGATCTCCTTAGGCCACACCCTCCCTTATTACACAAATAGAAATCACCTGATATGCCTATATACACTAAGCTTTTAAGTTTATACAGCTTGGAGGTGGCAAATGGGCATAAAAATGATATGGTCAAAATACTTCCCTAATAATTGTGCACATAGTATAGCAATAATAAATTGTTTCCAGCTCTATTATCCCTTTCAATCTTTCCTTTTCTTGCTGGCTCCTACTGATAAGTTTTTATTAAAGACTTTATTAAAGGGCTCTTTAATTAAGACAATTCAAACTCTTAACATTTGTTTTCTTTTGGGCAGATGTCCTATTACAGCTAGAGTGATTGTGAAATATAGCGTTAAGATAAATTAGTTTGCTGTCATCTGTGCACCATATAATTTTCCTGAGATAAGACAAATGATGCTTGTTAACAGTGCTGTGCTAAAAACAATCTTTAAAATAGAACCCCTTATAACTAAACCAATATAGCTACATCATAAAA
>JANHFL010002767.1:393935-408683 GCA_032468155.1 Oxyrhabdium leporinum | reverse complement strand
TCATGAAGGTTTACTTGAAATGTATCCCACAGCTTTCAGTAAAATTTACTGTGCAATCTTACATATTACTGTTAGAAGATTTACTAAATTCGAGGGGGGTTAACTTCCAGTTAAGTGTGGCTAAGAGCCTTCCCCTGCTTGCTGCTCTCTAAGTGTGTTGTTGTATTGCAACTACCGTTATTCTCTCATAGCATGGCCAATTGAATTGACTGGGATGATAAGTCCATTACCTCTGGAGATCATTTATGTTGATGAAATCTGCTATACTGGTCTTTTCATAAAGAGTTTAGGTTTAAATTACATTAGATAGAAAATCATCAACCACCACCACATGATGGCTTGTTATGTAAGGAATGATTTCTTCCTACAGAGCCCACTTGAAACCGAAGCATCGGGAAAGAGATCTTTCCCTCCTTTTCCTATTTCTCTATTCCTAGTTGCCCTACTTAGCAGCAGCTGTTTCTGATCAAAATGGAACATTAGACTGTTGCTTATGTGGTTCTGATTACAATAAAAACAACCTTAGCTTTTATTTCTCAAAGAGTTTTAAGAGTATGATTTTCAGTGGAAAAATGATGTTTTTGTGAACAGACACTCTTCACCGCCATTGAGGCAGCTTTGAATGGACATTTTGTATTTTGATGTGAGAATCTGAATAGCTTGCACTTGCATCAGATTTTTTACATTGGATACATTTACTGTTCCATGCAAATGTCCTAGATCCTCTCCCAAATTACTTGCATAGGACACTGATGACCCTGTATATTGGTCAAGGAATTCCTGTTGGCCTGAAGAAAGAATGACCGAAAGGGCCCTGTTTTGCTGGTCAGAATCCCGTTTGCAGTCTGCTATTTTAACACGTTTTATAATTAGTTGTTCACTAGCTTTTCATCCCTTAGTAATTTTCTTTTTGCGTTAATACTTACTCATATGAGGGTAATAATGCTGACATCCCCTGTTGCCTCACACTTTAGGTTGGTTCAGATTTAGGTTTAGGTTTAGGTTTATCCAGCACAAGAATGGACTAATGACCCATTTCTCAAGGGAAAATGTTCATGACATTTTATCACCACGATGATGCTGGGTGATGCTAAACAATGTTCTTGCAAAAATGACCCTTCAATTCAAATGCTGCTTTACATATTTTTCCCAAGCTAAGCTCTTTTCTTAGACTATGATTATACCTGGGATAGCCCATTGGAAACACATTCTCTGCCCATTTTTTGCCATGTGACACCAAAAGTAGTGTTTTCTGACTTTGCTGGCTCAAGCAACGCTACCCAGTTTGCATGTTGCAATTTATTTCATAGTAGATACACTCTCACTATAGTTGGCTACTGTGTACTGTGGCAAGAATGCCCTCTACTCATTTTTTCAATATTTTCATAATATGCTAGAAGTTCATCTTTCCATTACTTGGTACCTGCTTGATCTACTTACCTGGAATACCAGCTCACAATTTTCACAATTGAAGACAAATTGATCTCTATCCAGCTGCTTTGATTATTGTTTTCAGAGACAGAGATGGAAAGGAACTTTAGCATAAAAGAAAAAACAATATTGGTGGGATCTATATCTGGAGTTTGACAATATAATGGGTATCATTGGGCAACATTTGCGGATTCTGAGAATATTCGTACATCTTATACGTCTTGAAAAAAAGCATAAGAGAGCGCTCCAGTGCCCTAGAATGAAGTTCCGGCATAAGCTAATGGCATTTCCAGAAACAGTATCAAGGTTTTACAAATGAAATGGCAACAAATTGAATAGTGATTTTTTTAGTAGCGAGCATGCTGGCTGTTGCATGATTTCTAAGGTTAGGTGGCATCTTTTTGTTTTTGTTTTTCAAGAGATGCAAGTGTCCAAATAATGAATGGTGATAAGGCTGTCTAACCAATGCTGGTAGTTTTTAACAAGGCGGGAATTCTTCCTGAAAGTCATTTAATAGATACAATCTCTGAAGTTCACAAGCCATGTCAGTAACAAAAGATTCTGTTAGTCAGAATTATGGAAAGAGAAAAACAGGTTTATTTAATATTTTTACCTGAACTATTGGAATAGTGCTCTGTTCCGAAAGGTAACCAAGAAATGAAAGCATTAATACAATTTGAAGGAGTAGCACCAATATGCATGAACATGAATTGTCCAATATGTGCTGTATTGTTTTTCTTAAGTAGGTAGTGCGTAGCTTTTAGTTTGTCACAAAGGGTTTGTAATGTTCCCTGAAAATTCCAGAGTTAGCTGTGTTCTCAAAATAATCCAAATGGAAACTTCCCAATAAGGATATGGCACTGAATGCCAGAATGCAGCTCTCAACAATTAATAGTTCCCAAACGGCATGATCCTGATACCATGGAAAGTGTGCCTTAAACTTATGAAATACCATGGAAAGCAGGGCAGATGTCAAAAACAAACAGAGAAGACTTATCAACAGATTCAACATAGAGAGTTATTTCAGTGCTGGGTGGAAATTTGCATTGTAATAACATGCAGTTAAAAGCCATGGAATAATATATTTCAAATGGATAGACTCATCCATCATAGTTCCAATCTAAAGTAATAGTCATCAGTTTTACCATCATGCTTGTATAACTATATATTATGAATAATTACTAGTAAATGTGCTTGTATGTTAACTTGAAGAAAAGGGAGGCTTTTTATCACCATAGCGTGCTGGGCGATGCTAAACAATGTTCTTGCAAAAATAGCCCTTCAATTCAAATGCTACTTTACACATTTTTCCCTTGCTAGGCTCTACCGTTTCTTAAAATATGAACATGGTCTAGGATGTCTCAGTGACAACAAATTGTACTGCCTAAGAATACCTATACTATGTTTGGTTCTTTGAAGTTCCTTCCTCAACCTTGAAGAGCATACAAATCGTTCATTGCCTTTAAGTTCAGATTTTATGTTGGAGAACATAGTCATGGGCAAAATTCCACATTAATTGTCCACGTCACAATTTCCACACAACTTTCTCATGTACTTATTTAGCATAGTTTATTTTCTTTATAAAGACTGGCTTTTCAGGACTAATTTATTTTCTGTGTATATAGTAAAGATAGGGTAAGAAGAGAGAGAGAAAAAATAAGGGGCTAAGAAAGGACGGGAAACATTGCAGAGACTCAATCTGAAACACTGTCCCAGGCATTGAGTAGGCTTATATTCCTTGCAGATGTTTTTAATAGTTGTCTGTCCATACAGAATCAGCAGATCTGGATTTTTTAAAAAAAATTCACATCAAAACAAATCAAAGTGACCTCAATAGAGCAGGGACATGCATGTAAATATCTTGGAGTGCAATTCCCAGCTTCCTTATCATGGCACATACATTTATTGGGCAAGTGTGGTCTTTCTCTGTTGAAATTGATTTTATTATCCTGTGGGTCTGCTTCCAGTGGTGCTCTAAAGATCATTTAAAAATGAACCTGGCTAACAAAAGCTAATAGCAAACTCTAGTCCTTAGGACTCTCTTTGGAAAGTCTCTGTTCATTAATATTTTAAAATGCCAGGAGTGATCTTAAACAACATATCTGGGACATTGATTTTCAAACCAGTTTAAGTCTAGTATCCCATCCTACAGTTAATGTATTCCTCTCAAATGTGATGTGCCATCATCTTATCTCTTTTCAGTTTCAATTCTGTAATTTCATTGAGCTCTTACCTTGGCCAGGTTGGTTTCACTACCTTCTGCAGTCTTGAGTGGTACTGGGGGTATAAAAACATCCCTTTCAAGCAATGCTTATACTCATGTGGAGATAGCTCTCTGGAATCTGTGCTCCCCTGTTGCTTTCTATATAGGGAATCTAAGAAGGCATATATTTATCTCATTTTAAAGAACTACCGTAGTAGAGAGCACAATGTCTATCAGTCACTGTTTCTAACTGACCAGGATCGTACCATTATCTTTCTAGCTTGGTTTTGTGCTACGATTTGTTGTATCTATCTTACCTATGATTGAAGTTTAGCACAAACTTTGATGATTGCCCCTGCCATCTATACTACAGTTATTATAATAATGTGCCTTATGTAAATTTCATTTTATTTAAGTTTTATTAATAATTACAAGTTTGTGTATTTTATTGTGTTGTCTGGCCCAAACGCCATAATAAATGTTTTACAGAATCCGAATTCTAGATGTTATGTAGGATAATAATAAAGTTGCCAGTTGACTGGGATTGGGCTATCCCCCTTGATGGTAGGCCTTCCATATGCGTGCTGTGCCATCCAGTGAAACTGACACGTACTGCAGAAAATCAAAGAAGAAAGTAAGTTGGGAGTAGCCGGGGTAACACTATACAAGTCTCCAAGAACTGGATAAAACATGCTGTTTGCCCACAGTCCTTGTCTCATGAGTTTTCCAACTGTATTGGTCTAGCATCCAATTGTAGGCCAAAGACTGGCCCCAGCCTAAATTCCGATCGGCCGTACCTCAAGGACATGGCTCTCCTACCTGCTTCATTTCTGGGACATGGATGAGACCCTTGATAGAATCTTGATGTCCTGTGTAACTTTGTACCAGTGCTCCAGAGTTGGGGTCATAAATCCTGCAAATGGAAAAAGGCAGAGTTACAAACCTATTCAAGGATAAGCTATCCTTTTTTTGTTTCCACTTCCCTTATTACCAAGTGCCTTACCCTTTGTCTACCTGATAGTATCGTGGACTCCTGCCATAATACATCCATTAATCTGGTCAACGCAAATACAAGTGATTCCTCTAGGAGCTTTCATATTCTGCACACAACATCCACCATCTTTACTCTAAGTGAACCAGATAAAAACAAGGAAGACACTTATTCTCCAGCTTCAGCGATATACCTCACTATGCAAATATAACTTTTGAAATTCTATTGTGACCTTTGATTCTCTAATAATCATCAGGCAGAACTATTTGCATTTAGTCAGAAAATCATTACAGGTCTGTAAGGGCTAATTTATTTTTCTACTGTCTACTTGTCACTACATGAAATAGGGAACAAAGTTACTTACCCAGAGTTGAATGGTGCCATCTTCAGCACCAGTGACCCATTTGTTTTGTTGTGGGTGCCATGCCAGGGCTAGGACTGAGATTTTGTGCCCACAGAGCTTAGCCATGAGCTCCAGATCAGCACAATGAAAATTGAAAGCGCAGATGAAAACTCCAGTGCTGGTAGAAAAGGCAAATTCCCTCCTTTCAGGAGCAGGGGGGTGTAGGCTGTGAATAGCAAAGATAACAGAACCTTGGCAAACTCAGATTATTAGTGATACATCTCTGACAGAGATGGGCAACTATAGCAACTTTATGACCTATGGACTTCAACTCCCAGAATTCCTGAGCCAGCCATGCAGGCACTTGTTTAGGTTTGCTACTGTCCGTATTGCCATGAAATATGCTTTTTAGTCCTCCACTCATGCATCCAATTTAGACTTTCAGAAGTCAGCACCCACCCACCTTCCTAGAGAATGAAATATTTTGTGGAATATTAAAAAGGCAGGATAGAATATGTCCCCTAAAGGAGAAATGGGAAAAAAAATCTTAAGGGGAGTAGAAACCAGTACCAGTCTCCCTGCCCCAAGCAGAAACTGAGGAGGCCAGCTTTTAGAAATGCAGATTTGGTAATTCATTCAGAAAGACTGGGTCAGGCAGAAACTCCAGATAAGTAACATAATTAGGCAAGCCAAAGGTTGACAAGATTAGCTCAGACAAACACCTAGGATTTGCATTTCCCCTTTTGCCTATAGAGCCAGCCATGATCCCTACATGACCCCATAGGAATCAAGAAGGTATAACCCCCCCCACCCACTCTCAACTCCTTTTTGTCAGCTGTCCCAGAACTGCATGCTGTGGCTCTGCTCATCAATAAACTTTCTTTCCAATCAGCCCCCATGTTATTTCCAGTGTCTTACTCCCAGCTTGGAACTGACAAGATGGATTTTCCTTCCAACATCTGAGAGCACATCGAAGCTGTTTCCTTTATCAAATCAATGCAGGAAGGTTTACCCACCTATTCTGGGAACAGGCCACATCCAGGATAGGCCCGTTATCCCCAGGCAGATTGGAGAAGGCGTTTTGAAAGGAGCGCTTTTGAAGATTCCAGAGGCACAGCCTTCCATCCCATCCGCCACTGAGCTGCAATGAAAGGTGACCAGGTGAGAACCTGCTTCTCAGGGCTTTGCCCCTTTTACTCTTCTCCCTCCCTCCCCCTTTCATACCTTCATTCCTTGAAGACTGTCTCTGCTCCCACTCTCTCCCTTCTCGCCAAATGAAGAGATTGCTGGAAAGAGCCTTAGAGGTTATGGGTCCCACTTTACAGAGCACACAACGCTTAGCTTTGTGTGTATCCTTTATGAAAAGGATAGTGCTGAGGTAGTCCGCCCACTGTGGTGCACTTCTGGATAGCGCTCAAGCGTGAACTGAACAGATTAGCAGTCTTAGGCAGCCAGTTCAACTATGGGTAGTCCTCGACTTACAGCCACATTTAGTGATGGCTCAAAGTTACAGCAGTACTGAAAAAAGTGACTTATGACCATTTTTCACACTTACGACCAGTGGTGGGATTCAGCTGGTTCCATTCGTTCACCCAAACCGGTAGTTAACTTTTTGTGCAGTTCAGTGAACCAGCTGAATAGCGTGCCTCACCCCTCCCCTGCCAGGCCTCTTGCCGATGGCTTCCCGGCACTGCTCCTTGTAGCACTGAGCTCCTTGGCGCTCTGAAATCCAGCGCTCTTTGGATCAGCTGCTCAGGCTCGGCAGCTGGAGAAGCAATGGTGAGGCCAGGTGAGCAGCCGGCTGGAAGGCCAGTGAGTGACATTGAGTTGGCCACGGCCACCCAGTCACATGACCACCCAGCCAGGCCTACCCAGCTGGTCATTAGGGCAGAGAACCGGTTGTTAAATTATTTGTATCCCTGCTTACGACTGTTGCAGCATCCTCATGGTCACGTGATCATAATTCAGATGCTTGGCAACTGGCTTATATTTATGATGGCTGCAATGTTCTAGGGTCAGGTGAGCAGCTTCTGCGACCTTCTGACAAGCATAGTCAACAGGGAAGCCAGATTCACTTAGCAACTGTGTTATTAACTTAGCTGCACTGATTCACTTAACAACTTTGGCAAGAAAGGTTATAAAATAGGGCAAAACTCATTTAACAAAAGTTTCATTTAGCAGCATAAATTTTGGGCTCAATTGTGGTTGAAACTCAAGGACTACCTGTATTCTGTATTAACACCGTAGTCTCCTGGCTAATGTACCATCGCCAATACATTAAATAAATAATGAAAAGGCATCTAGTACAAAGCCATTTTAAGGTTAAAGTTCCATCAAGTTGGAGACCAGCAGGAACAATGAAATTTTATAGTTAACACTTGTATGCCAGATACAGACACAAAACAGTTTTTCTGACATAGTGCACTTAACCGATACAAAGTAGTAATTCATTTACTGTATATAAGTTTATATAATCTTATCCTCTTTTCATGGGTCGTATATCAGCCTCTACCCTATATAATCTTTCTCCAAGCTTCCACTTACCAGATAAGGGGCGTGAATACCATTCTCATTCGTCACCAGGGCAAGTGCTGTAATCATGCCGGTGTGTCCACATAGTACTATTCTGCATATGAGATCTATTTAAAGTAATGATATGGGGAAAGAGTGATTGGATGGAAAAGTGAAAAGAGAGATCTGAACTGACACTACTATTATAACAAATATCAATTTGATTTATATTCTATTTTTTCACCCATCAGCCCTTTTAAAATACAGAAACATTAGCCTTGCAGTGACAACCTGCTAAATTCATTTGCTAAGATAAACAGAAGGTAGATGCCAATGAAGAGCAGGGAAGAATTCTCACTGTCGCATATAAAAGAAAATTACACTGCCATACATTTGTAGTATGCTGTAGTTCTTATGTCTCATCAAGCCCGTTGTCATCTAATTTAGTTGGTAGATCTGTTTGATCAGTGTAACAAGAGAAAAAACAATAAGTTCTAGAGCCCCTGTGTTCTTGGTTTTTTTTGTTCAGGTCTACTGGTTTATTCGTCGCCTTGTTTCATTCAAAATAGCCCAAGACAATTGATAAAAGCCTACTTTTACAGTGCCTCAGTTTCTTCCACTAAAATGCCTTTGGACAGCGGTAGATCATTCAATGCTTCTTTTGGGATGTCTCTGAAATTTCTATCCCATTCTGAATTATTTTTACCTGAGATACAGCTGCTTGAAGGGTTGTAGACCATCTCATCTTGGGCACAATCTTTTCCTAGTATTTTGGAGTGTTGATCCAATGCAGACATATTTTGCTGTAGCACAAAGAAAAAATATCAAATAGTTCCTGAATCCTTTTTTTGCAATAAATCTTCCACCTGGATATTGTTATTATGCATCCATGAGTTTATTGCAGCCTTCATCAGCCTTATGATTACTAGATCTGTTGGGCTTAAAAGTCTTACAGTTCTTAGTTACTAAGGCAGCATTTCTAGAATAACTAGGCAGTGTAGGAATTGAAGTCCAAGTTTGGAGATTATTAAGTTTATCAAGTTAGGGAACACTTGTTAGTTCCACAGATGTTAAAGTAAACAGTTTGTGGTCCCTGGGAGAGACTGAAAGTTACTAGTGAGGCCACGTATTCCTCTGATCCCTATCCCTTTGTTCAGAGTCAACTATTTTCTCCACTAAAACTATATGTTTGTGTCTGTTTTATGTAGCTTTCCTATATAGGAAGGTAAAGGTCATTACTCTGAAGATGACCCACAAAGATACGATTTTGACTGCTTTCCGGAATCCAATCATAGGAAGAAGAGTTTGCTCTTACCTGGACAATAGGCTCAGCACTTGGGATGAAGGTCTCAAATTCCCAGAGATAAATATTCCCATTGGTTGCTGACATCACTAGAATATCCAGCTGTTCGACAAAGATGAGCCTGTCAAGGACCAGGGTTCTGTTATCAAAGTTGCCCTAAATCAGCCTTCAAGGTCTGATTTGAAAACTCAAACCCAACTTTTCCCTCCTTTTTCTAGCACATACTTTCCCCCCTCCCCCCCAAGGTGCTCGGCAAATGTAAGTAGGCAACTTTTAAGTAGCAAGCTTTGATCCCAGACTGCACGTAGAGCCCTGTATATGTGCAGTTACTGTACTGTATTGTAGTTACTATCTCCCTGAAGACCCTACCTGGCATAGGAAAGAAGAAAAAAGCTTTAATTAGCACTAATCTATGAAACAGATGGAGAAGGCCTATCTCATCTCTAGGGGAAAAGGCAGAAATAACTCAATCTAATGTTCTTAGTTCGGCTATAGTAGCCTGTATCCCGAGAGACCAGATCCTGATAGATACCTAGTGAACTCTATTTTTGCTTTTCCTGTGCCTTTGGGTGTGGTCTGGGATCTGCTGTAACAACTTCGGAGCCTACTGCAAGCCCTCAATTTTTGTGCAGATTCTGGACAAGGTTCCGATTCTTTCTGATGGCCTTTCTCTATCTGATCAGCCAAAGGTCCTCGTCGCTCCAAGTGGGCTTCGTCTATATGGAAGGATTCCCTGCTGAATGTGACGGATACACAATCTGTGTTTACACAAGGTACACAAGGTCAGATTTTTAAAAAAAAATAACTAGCAGATGCATTTGTACAACCTTCTAAATTTGATTAGCATTAATGGTAGTTAGATGTTTAATGGCTTAGCACGATGTGCGAGTCCAACTATTCAGTTAGTTTATTATACAGTTCGGCATATTTTTGCAAACCCACAAAATAAATTAATTCAGTAAACAAATTATTGTGTGAACAGAGCCACAAAAGAAGAAAGACCAGAAACACCACTGGGGTGCTGGGTGTGAGGCTGAGTTGCTGTATGACTAGATCAGGTAGAACATGAATAGAAGAGACAGGAAAGAGGATGCATAAGACAAGCAGAGCTAGCTTGTCTGTGAACACCCACTTTTTAGAGGCAGACTCATTCATCTAAGTGAGAGATAGAAGTCAGATTCTTTGCAGATCGTAGCACACTTCAGCCTTGTGTCTCTATCATGGGCAAGCGCACTTGAAGATAATGATCAAATGAAGATAGAAAGTTTAGCAATTAAACTACATAAATCTGGAAATTAGCAAAAACACAGCATTAATATGCTAAGCATCTTATCAGCAAGGACTGTGTTTCCTCTCTTTATCAGCAGCAGCTTGCAGGTCTCAGCATGTAACTAATTACCGTACATCGCTATTAATCCATTTCTGGCCAGTGGAAATCTCTGAACAAATTATATCAGTGCCTGGAGGTATTTCCTGGATGTAGTGATAAACCTTTACCTGTAAATGAAGGGAGATCTATAGCTTCTTTCCCATTTTTGCAACATTCCATTGCTGTCCCCACCGAAGAGCAAAATGGGCTCCTTTTTGGCTAATAAAGATAACAATGAGAAGGTGAACCAAAAGTAACCTGGACTTGGTAAACCAGACAAAGAGTTTACTGCTGAACAGATGATATAAAGATCAGCCCAAATACTAACTAGCTGGCTTGACTCATTCGAAGGGTTATTTTGGCTATGAATTGTTGCATCTGAGAAAGCTTATACTCCCTCATCCGGTGCAGATTGAGGCTGAGCGGATAGAGAGTCAGGGTTATGTTACGGCTACTTACCGTAAGCAAGGCATTCCAGGGAGTGTTTGCAAGGCAGCAGTGTTAGACATCCCAAGTCACTGTAGCGCCAGATTACTACTTGCTGTGGTTTTGCTATGCCTCGAAAGAGAAGAGAACAACATTTTATGGGTTTTACCTAAAATAATCTTTTTGGGATTGTTTAAGGTTACTTGGATTACTCTAAAAGGTCTTACCAGCCACCAGGTTATATCATACCTCGAGAAAGAGAAGGGGTATGGCTGGAAATGTTCTACTTTAAAAAAATAATCATCAGTTCAATTTATATTCCTGCAAAACAGAAACCTCTTATTGAAAAAATATATTGAAAATGGGATTTGTTGATGTGCCAAATTAAACATACGAGACTCTCCCCAATCTTATGCTTTCCACTTTAATTGGGACTACAATTCCTAGAATTAGCAGCAGAAGTCCCAGTCAGCTGAAGTGGGTTCATAGGGCAGTCAGTGGGCAAAAGTTTCCACTCCTGTTTATCCTCCTAACCATTTTTTATCCCTGCAAAGCAAGTGAACGGAGAGATACTCATTCAGCTGGAGCAGAGAAATTAGCCTGGAACTGCACTGCCGATATCATTTCTAAACTGAGACTCAATTCTCGAATCATGGCTCAACTCAGTTGCCTCGGCTTTGGGGAACATTCTATCTTCTCCAAGTTAATTTCTGCTAAATTAATTGATGTGTGACTTTATATTCTGCTTGCCTTCCCTCCATTACAAATTTCTCCTTCATACTATCCTCATGTTAATCCTATAACATCCTGCCCGCAAGTTTGACAGCCCTGTCCTAGAGTGAGCAATAAGATAGCCTGCAGTACTGCATTTTAACCACTGTGCCACCACGGCTTGAATAGTGGGAGATGCATTTCTAGCACATGTGGAATGTATCAAATTGAGGTAAACTGTTTTACTCATTACATCAAGTCTTCCTTGACTCTTTTACAAATGTAACTTTATGTTAAGAACATGAAAGGGTTGGTTTATAGCAGGAGTTTTCAACTCCCAGAACTCCCCACAGCCAGCATGGCTGGCTGAGGAATTCTAGGAGTTAAAGTTCACAAGTCTTAAAGTGGCCAGGTTTGGAGCCCCCTGATCAGTGGTGGGATTCAGCCGGTTCGGGCCGGTTCTCACGAACCGGTGGTAAAAATTCTGGCTGGCCCTGCCACTACTTCACCAATCTCTGTGGCTTGCCTGCCTTCCCATGTGGTGCCGATGGCCAAACTGAGCAGCCCTGATCTGCCTGCTTGGGTAAGTAAACCTGCGAGTCGCGCTAGCTTCCCCCACCATCCGCAGCCTCCAGCTTGCTTGGCTTGCATCGCTGCCATGGCTCCATCCCACGCGGGCCGCGGCACGAGCGGCCTAGCAAGCTGCCCCCCCCTCACTGTCCGGAGCCTCCAGCTTGCCTGTCTTGCCACTGTAGCTCCATCCCATGTGGGCCACGGCACGAGCAGCCTAGCAAGCTGCCCCTCCCACCGTCCACAGCCTCCAGCTTGCCTGGCTAAGCAGCTGTCATGCCACTCCCCTTTGCTTCCCTGACCACAGAGACGAGGCCAAGCGCTTCCTCGCCTGGCTGGCTACCGGCAAGGAGCCGCGCGGCCAACAGCCGCTCAATGCCCCGCACAGCATCGCCCAGCCACTGGTGGGGATGGAGCGGTTTTCAACTGAGCAAGGAAGCACTGTGGAGCCAGGCCCTTCACACCCGCATCCAGCCTGTCAGAATTTGCTGCGCCAGGGCAGAAATGAGACCCTGTCCCACGTAGCTTGCTGCCATTTGGGTGGGGAGGACGAGGAGGAGGAGAAGAACAGTGAGGCTTTGTGCTGGCTGGCCAGTCAGGGAACAAGTCATGCGGTGCTGTCTGGCTGGTTGGCAGGGGGCAATCATTGGGTGGCTGCCGCTGCTTCAGTGGGGAGGAGGAGGAGAAAAATGGCTCCTGCCCCCTCCCCCCGCCAACCAGCTCTAAAGCAGAGATTGCATGTTTGCGCTCTCATACAAACACACACTGTTTTTCTCCTCCTCCCCCTCACTGAAGTAGCGGCAGCCACCTAATGATTGCCCCCTCCCCAACCAGCCAGCCAGCACTGCAGGCAGAGGTAGGAAGCCTATGCTACGCCATCAGAAAAATGAGAGGCCCTGTTGTCCCGCAGAGACTGCCGCCGCTTGAGTGGGAGGGGGGCGAGAACGGCGAGACTCGGGGAGTAGGTCAGGTGGAGCTGGCTGACTAGGAGTGGGGGAAATCATGCTGCTCAGAAGCCACCCCCACCACTGCCTCCCCCGCACACACAGGTTGGAGAGCTAGGGGAGGGGCCAGACGAAGTTCCCGTTGACATGATGGTGAGTTGGCCACGCCTACCCAATCACACAACCAGCAAGCCATGCCCACCCAGTCACATAACCACCAAGCTATGCCCACAGAACCGGTAGTAAATAATTTTGAATCCCACCACTGCCCCTGATTTACAGGATATGAAGTCAGAATCCATGGTAAGAGGTTTGGAAGGCCAGATGAGATTTTGATTTTTAAATCTGAGGGAAGAGATATCAGTGCTTTGCTGAGGTACTCACCAATCACATGCCTTGAGTCTGGCAGGCTGAGGAGCTGCTGGAGAATCAGCTCATCTTTCTGATTGCCCTGAAACGTGGATATGAACTGTGAAACCTGAAAGAGAGATGGCTATTTAATATGGTTTTACCGTTTATGTGTAACCAAATCCTTTTTATCTGTGAGGAAATGAAAAATATAAATTTGTGGCAGTGCTCTGAAAAGCTCTTGTCGAATGAAGTTGCACAGCTACAGAAAAGAACCCCAGAAAGATAAGCAATATTCTTGAATGGTAACTTTTTATTTTAAAAATGTGAGCTTTCAACATGTCTTGGAGCAACTGGAAGATCCCAAAAAACAATGCGAGGAGTCCAAGTAGCCTTTGAAACACCGACTCAATAGAAACCATAAATGAAAAACACTGTGCAAAATGAAAAGAAGCAACAGCTAAGCCAGAGCCAGGCAGTTAGAATTTAATCTTAATGATATCTGCTGCTGACATTTGAAAGAGCATCATAATGTTTCAATGTAAAATAGTTCTGTGCAGGCTTTATGTCATTTATACAGTACCATTAATCTGGCAAAATGGGTCTAAGCTCTCAGGAGGCAAGGAACGCACTTACAAGAAACATCCTTCACAAACGGTAAGACGAAGTCATTAATGTGAAGGAATTTTTTCCCTAAGAATGGACAAGGATGAAATTTTACCCCCTCACAGAAAAATTCTGCTGAACAGCTACTAAGAAAAGAAACTGCTTTATATGGATCAGAGGTAAAGATTCAGAAAGATAAAGGTCTTTAAAACATCTAATACTCAACATCGTTTGGTTATACTGTGAACTTATACTGTGAGTCTTCTGCATGCAATGTATCATTCAGCAATGGCCTCTGCCTTCAGGAGATCCCTTAGGCTACTGACTAGTAAGTTTAAGAAGGATCTGTAGGATTACCCAGATCAGATTACTGTAGCCTGACAAGCGCAAAGTATTTGTAAATGGGTTCTGGATTGGCAGATTTTTTTTTGCCTAATAGATATTTAACTATATCTCATATACTTTCACCCCATGGATTTAACAAAACATTTGGGAAGTATTTGTACATCCCCCAGATTTGGGTGACTATTGTTTTATGTTATAAATGTGAGTCCTGAAAGCAAACTGGCTAAGTTTAGTCTACAAAATCTCTCTGTGTGGAGAGATGCTGCGACTGGCCACTTTCACACATACAGTAAGTCATGAACTGATTGGAAAGCAACTCCAGAGCGGTGTGGGTGAGCACCGCTAAGTTCATTTCCTGTTTGGTTGCAGTGCAGCTAGAATGGCCATTTTCTACACGGGAGAGAAATCTGGCCTCATCTCTCCTTCCCACTCTACAGATTCAAGTCCTCTAAGTAAATTCAAGTTTAAGGGCCTGGCAATTCTTCTCAAGGGAGCAAGACATAATAAGCAGGGCTGAAACTTGTCAAGAGATTTGTCATTTCATTTTTTTCTTTCCCTGGGGAGGACCAGCACTCACACAGGTGGGTGATTGGGGGGGGGGGGGTATTTTGTCTTGTCTTATAAATAATCAAGATTTTTTTTTTGAT
>JANHFL010002767.1:371790-385789 GCA_032468155.1 Oxyrhabdium leporinum | reverse complement strand
AAGGAAGGAAGGAAGGAAGGAAGGAATTCCCCACTTGGAAAGGCCTAAATCAATGCTACCAATAATGGTGCAACTTTCACTCCAGATTTCAGTACATTATTTAGCTAACATTATGTTTTACTTCATAATAATTAATTTTTTTTAAATTTTCATATCTATTAATACTAGAGAAAGAAAAACTGATGGATTACCAAACACAGTTTAAATTTCTGATGATTAATCAGAAAGGGTCATGATTCTTAATGGCAACAAAGTTTTAGTTTCTGAATTTTGATATTTTTCTGATGAAAATACTGTTTTGCATTACACATAGAGCAGAATGACAAGAAATACAAATTGAAATTGCTATTGCAGATCATAATCTCTTGACTGCATGAAAATCTAGAAAGGTGGCTATCTTTTTCCATTGACTTGTCTGAACAATATTTAAACAATGGTAATTGTGCTGTTAAATTTCTGTGAGAAGGAAATGATCCTAGCGTTCCTCATTCTGAAAAATTTGGTCAGGAGCTTCAGATTGACAAAAAGAATTATGATAGACTGGAACATTCCTCTGATGGTTTCCATACATATTTTGCTCAACTATTCTTTTCTTAATGCAGATTAATGATTTTATGTATAAAAGGAGATTGTTGGAAAATATTATTTCCCCCCATCTGGGAGGGGGAAGGTGAGATTGTTTTAAGTACAGTACACAGTAAGATTGCAAGAACTGAATATGATAGAGAAGAAGAGACCAGGAAAGTGAGTTTTCAGGGATTTCTTTGTTTGAAAATAGAATAAGAGTATGAGAGTTGAGATTCAAAACATTGGGAAAGCACTGGTTTGGGTAAGACTGCTATGGTATGTACTTATGTTTCAACCAACTGTTTTTAAAATAGAAAACAATGTTTGTAGTGTACTCAAAGTAACTGATCTTTATTTTTTTAAAAATCCACAGAGTAGCTTTCCATGGTGAAAATAAACCTGTGTTTATAAACCTTGGGTGGTGGGGGAACTACTTGCTAACAGTAACTACAATGGCAGTCTTGTTCTCAGTCAGCCACTAGCATACCCTTGCAATCAGAAAAGACGAACCCTCCCTGAAATTAGGACAATCTCTTCTCTTCCTCAGATATGCGTTTTACAGTGTAAAGGAAAGGAATATTTGTTGTCATATTCTTTAAAAAATGAGAAGGGTGGCTATTGCTTACAAAATAGCTGTTACTTGTAGGCATGATTAAAATAATAATACAATTTAATGTCCATTTTCAAAGAACAACCATTGACTAATGGCAATTATTCTAAGTAAACCTGTAACTCATGGGTAATCACTGTTAAATCTTCACAACAAAGGCTGTTTTCCATGCAAAAGACTAATAAATCTACAGTAGCCCACTGGCAATTGCAGGCCTTGCATCATATCACAGGTAATTCCCTGTGCACAACAGTCATTCCACACATTTTCATTCATTTGCTAAGACTTTAACTGGCATACTGTGAAATGTATTGAGAAGGTCACAGGCATGCAGGCAAACATATATATAGGAGGATCTGATATTCTGTGCAGGCCAAGCTAATAGTATCAGAAAATATAAAGCAACTATAATATGGGATAGTGAAAAAAGTCCCCTGATTGCTTCAGTTCTAAAAATGAGTTCAGTACATAATCTAAACATTTTCTGGAATATCAAGCCTGAATACTAAGTGCTTGCTGAAGGACTATATATAGATATAAAACATAGCCAAGTGAGAGAGAACCACCCACAACCATTGTCCAAACCTTTAAAAATTCAGACAAATGTGTTAGTGAATTAATTTCTGCTGCTGTTTCTTTCTCTGATTGTTTGGGAATGATTTAGTGTACCCATTTGGGGTCAAGTGGATTCTGTTTGCAGCAGATGTCACAAGAATAGAGGGAAATAAATAGGCTAAGAGCATGAACCATACAAATATAGAGTCTACCTTAGGCTCCAGCCACCTCAAACATGTGAAGGGACCTGCTGTTAAAATGGATCAGTCTTTCATCTACTGCCTGCCAGTGATATAATGGATAGGTGAAACCCATCTCTGATGGTAGCTACGTAAACAGAAGCTTCTTGTTTCCTATTAGACAGTATCTCTTACAAATGGCCATAGGAAACTAATAGGACATTAGTGGATTCTGTTCTGTATTTAAACAACAGCCACTCACAATCAGTATCATTTTAGAAATATAACCCTTGTAAGCAATGTTTTTCTTTTTACACACTGCAGTCCATCTAGAATTGCTGACAATACTTCCTTTGCATGTTCTGTAATGCATTATGACCTGCAGTACAATTTGCATGGGTGGATATCTGCACAGAGGAGCAAAGGGACACATGATGTCATATGCAATGACTCCATTGTACAAACACTGTAGGTACCTGCATTAGGTGTCATGTCATCACTCATAATTATACTATTTGTGCAACAATATCGTGGCATTTATGTCATCACTTGGATATGATTTTAACTTTTTAGTGACATAATTTTTTAATTACCCCAAATAGGTGAAATGTTGATCAATCTTTGCTGCACCTGAAGAGTTTGCAGCATATTCAGATATTCTCATTCATTTTACAATCTTGCATTGGTTTATGGATGTCCATAAAAGCTGGGAAACATTTATATGAAGTATATACAAATACTACCGCAAATAAAACTAGGCAAAGTTTGTTTTCTTTATGTTATCTTTAATTCGAATTGTTAATTTTAGGTAGGGAAAATCAGGAAAAGACAGGTAAAATTTTGTCTAGTTTCAACTGGTTTGAAGATTGCCATCTTTCCCAGTGAGACCCACTATGGCATGAGATTAGAGCATTGGATTAGGACTTTACAGATTTTGGTGCCAATGTTATTCCATGATAAACATGACTTGTTTATTTATTGGTATCCTGGCTTTAATATTTTTACAAATAACTCAATGCAGAGAACATATCCAACACACTTTCCTTCTCCTATTTTCCCCACACCAACCCTGGAGGTGGCTTGGGCTGAGAGAGCTTTAATGACCCAAAGTCACCCAGTTGACTTTCATGGTTAAGGCAGGACTTGAACTCATGATGTCCGCTTTCTAGCCTGATGCTTTAACCACTAGACCAAAGTGGCTTTCCCTTTTTTTTCTAAAGTCTAATTAACTTACCAGGTTGTTATAAGGGTAATGATAACATTTAAGCTACCAGAAGGCAAGACAAGAAACAATAGAGGAAAACCTATCAAGGAGAGAAGCAACTTGGAATTAAGGAAAATTTTCCTGACAGTAGGAACAATCAGTAGAATGGATTGACTTCAGAAGTTGTGGGCGCCCCATCACTGGAGTCTTTTAAGAAGCGCCAGGACAGTCACATGTCTGGAATGGTATAGGGTCTCCTGCTTGAGCAGGGGGTTGGACTAGAAGACCTCCAAGGTCCCTTCCAATTCTGTTATTCTATTATTCTGTCCTGTGTGCATAATAGCTGCAGCTGTTGAAGAATGCTAGGAAACAGTCATCTTTAGATGGATGGCAGTGTATTGACTTTGGAGAGTGCCACAATCCCTGTCAGCCGTTTGCCTTTGTGCTCGTCTGCTGCTTTCGATGTATCTGCTGGAGCTTGCCTTTGTCAGTTGCATCCCTCGAGGGCTGTGCCTGGGGGTGTTAGAAAAATTCTTGGCTCCAGCTACAGATGCTCCGGGTCCCTTATCAGGGCGTGGGATCCTTTAAGGAGCCTTTGGCTGCAGCCTTGGACCATTTTCAAAGCTTTGGGCTGGAGGTGTCATTGGGGCTGTGCTCATAAGGAAGGAGTCTCTCCCTTCCAAACCCCATTTTGAGCTGTGGTTTTGGTTTCCATGGTGACACTTCCTGTGGTAGAGAAAAGAGGTAGTGAATGCTGCACTGTGAGCGTGGCAAGCAGCTCCACTCCTTCTTTCTCTCTCAGCCGGGGATGCTCTGAAGGCCGGCTGCAGCCTCAGGGAGGGGCTGCTCCCAGCCTGATGGTCCTGGGTTTTAAAGTTTACCTGTGACAACTGCAGGAGAGGCATGCTGGGAAAACCCAAACATCTGGGTGTCCAAAATGGCCGAATGGTGAGTGAACATACTTCAGCTGCTACTGGGGGAAGGCAAGGCCAGCAGACGCAAAGGAGCGGCTTGTCTTCCTGATGAAAAGGGCTCCTTCCTAAAGTCTGATCCTGGCATTTGGGGGCTCTTTCCTTCAGGGGGAAGCATAAGCGAGTTGCAGCTTCTAGTGAGCTTCCCTGGTTTTCATGCCTCCCCAAGCCGTAGGTAGATTGGTGAGAGAGGGATTTTGCTCGGCTCTACTACTGCACCGTAGGGAAGGTGGGATGTTCTTGTGTGTGCTGCCTTGTGATCTCGCCCTCTTCTTTGTAAACTGAGAGACGAAGGGCTCTTTCAAAGTAAAACCTCAGCAGCTGTTGCTTTGCTCTAGCTGGGGCATGTTTTTGCATGTTGAAGGGATGGTGTAAAATCACAGTGCCTTTCAAACTTGCCAGGTTATACTGCACAATCTTCTGTGGAAACAGAACAGGCAGGCATGAGTCTGTTATCAGGTTGCACAACTGAGCATGACTGGCAGCCACAAGCAGAAAAGGGATGAATATAATGAAATGATTAGATGGATCGACCTCATGGAATGCAGGAGCCTCTCACTGTCAGCAAAAGCTGCTCCAGGTTACGTTGACTTGTTTGGGGACCTTGTGCAATGATAATTCTTTTGAGAAGGAAAAAATACTGTAAATTAATCTCATGAAATCAGGTTCCTATTTGGAAAATGGTACGGTATTGCCTCTGACTTTGCTAAATAGGAAGAAGCAAGAACAATAATATCTTCATAGGGTTATCTTTACAGAAATCCCTCTGGCACCGCCCGTGCACAGATTTAGTGGACTAAGATCAAAATAAGAAGTTCTGTCATACAGTTTGTCCATGATTATTTAGCGTTCAGACAGATTCAGACCGGTTCTGGCAAGGGCAGCTTTGGTCTTCAATGGAAGTATAACAGTTTATGTTCTAGTTTGGATTCCTTGGCAGTGACAAGGGTAACCACTAGGCCTAACCACTGCAGCTTATTTGGGCTGCAGAAATCCAGAAAATCACTCAATCTCGACAAGGAGTTAGTATTTTCTGCATTTCTTCACTATTATGTAGTGGTAATTCAAACCTTTGCAATCTAGATACTAGTCTTGTCCCATCTATGCAACTTTCATTAATAATTTTTAGAATGATTAATGTGACAAGAAATGTCTCAACAGAAATCTGACTATTAGGAGTTGTGATAACTTGTGCAAATTCTGTCAGGAGTTCTGGTAAAAAATCAGAATGTTTTTACCCTGGGTCAGGAGTGGGAGACCTATCTCTCTAGTCTTGGTTTTGGGTAATCCTCTGCGTAATATGGATTCTGTGTTCCTTCTATTTCTGTTTGCTCATGTGAGTACATAGTCAGTGACCAGTAAAAGAGGATTACTCAGAAACAAAATAAAGAAAAATCTATTGAAATAACAGTTAAATGTTATTGTACAATACAAAAACAAAACAAAACAACATATTATACCCAGAATGATTAAAGCATAGCAAATGAGACAGTTTACCTTAAAGCAGGAGTCTCAAATTCTAGTCATCAGAAGTGCCACACAAGAATTACTTCATTTGCCCAACACGGAAGCTTTTTCATATACCATTGCTAACATTTCTAGTGAGTCAAAAATTGAAGATGTATTATCACGTATGTCATTAAAAATAAATATATTAAACTAAAAACAACTTTGCCATAAAACAAATCTGCATTGGAAATAGTTGTACCATAGCACCATTTCCTTTTATCTCTTGGCTAGTAGTATTTTTTAATTAATGAGAATGCCTGTATTTGGTTTTAATATTCATCCAATATATAATCTTCTCTTCAAGATCAGTCTAAGAAAGCCATCCTGGAGCTGCAACAATCCTGCTCCCCCCCCCCCCCTCAGTCTTTTTCAGCTTGCCTTTTCTTGTCTGGCAGAGTCCTTTGTTCTTCCTTTGCACTAGCAGAGGATCTTGCTTCTTTGTTCACTGTCCTTGCCTGGCAAAAATACCCTAATGGAAGGACCAGCTGCCTCTTCCTTCTCTCCCTTAGGCATACCTTCCCAGCCCTTCTCTTCTGATCAAGCCTCCCCTCCCCATGGCCCCTGCCCAAAGTCCCCAAGACAACCTTAACTGTAGTCTCTTTCATGGAGCATGAGAACAGGTGGAGGTTCTCAGAAGATGGTGTGAGAAATGCCAACTGCATGGGCCAGCTGAACAGGACTCTTGTCACTGGGAGGCATGTGGCCCTGCCATGCTCCTATGCCTGGAGTGACTTTTCCTGTGGCCCAGCCTGGGATCTTCACGTCCCTCAGCACCTTGGCCTTGCTTGGCAGCCGTATCAGTGTCTACAAATAAAAGATTGTCGCTAGGCACAAAAAGTGATGGAAAGGTCACATAAGGCACATGGACTGCAAGTTTGGGATCCCTGCTGGAAATGATAATTGATGGAAATATATTAAACATGCAACTGATTATGTTAATGAAAAGTTTAAAGAGCCGTGGTGGTGCAGTATTTAAAATGCAGTACTGCAGGCTACTTCTGCTGATCACCAGCTGCCAGCAGTTCGGCAGTTCGATCCTCACCGGCTCAAGGTTGACTCAACCTTCCATCCTTCCGAGGTCGGTAAAATGAGGATCCAGATTGTTGGGGGCAATATGCTGATTGTGTAAACCACTTAGAGAGGGCTATAAAGCACTGTGAAGTGGTATGTAAGTGCTGTTGCTATTGCTATTGCTATTAAATGATGAAAAAAGAAAAGATATTACGTTCTAAATTGACATAATTGTCAGCTAACATATTCCAAATCCTGACCACAACAGAAATACATTAAAAATTAAAGTCATCTAGTTTCATCTGAATGCATCCAGTAAAAGAGACCCCATTCCCTCTCTACTTAACCTCAAACATTTTTGCAGGAGAAAACAGAATAACTCCACACTGGCTGGCATGCCAATTCTTTTATTCTGAACTTCCCCAAAGAAATTCTTGGTATCCTTTCTAAATTCAGCTAATGTGGCTTCCCTGACATCAGTGCTATGATTCAGAGCTACCTATTTGTAATTTTTTTTCCTTATCACTCTCCTCTCCTCTCTCTCCTCTCTCCTCTCCTCTCCTCTCCTCTTTCTTTTTCTTTTTCCACATGTCCTTATTTTTCAAACCATTAGAAATCCCTTTAGTTTAGCTTTTTCTACTATCTTTAGTTCTACTATTTTTAGCTCCTTTTCCTATTAAGTTCTCTGGCCATGGCATGCTATTAAAATCCCATTTAAAAAAAAGTCCATGACACACATTTGACTATACCCAGTTTTAGTTTTGTTAAAATCAGGAATTCCAGCATGAGGTGGAATTCCACCTTCTACCTTCTTATATTTCCTTAACTAATCAAGCATTTTTTATTCTCTTGTAGCCTTGGAATATAAAGCAGAAAGCTGTCAACAAAACAAGTGATGAATTTATCTCTGAAATGCATATTTTAAAAACAATAACCAAATGACTAATTCCAAAGAAATGACTTATGGAGGACATTTGAAAAATTTATCTCATAAGGAAATAAGCACAAAAGCAACAGAAAAGAAACTTTCAGTAATCCTGGTACAAGTAAAGAAATAAACCAATTAAGAAATAATTAGAAATAATTTTCTGGTATAATAATTTATAATGAGGCAAATTATAGGGACGATGCTTAGTCATCATCAAAAATAAAACTTACTTTCAAATAGATATTTAAAATCAAACTACTATCAATTTCCCATTAAAGAAAAACTTTCTACGGCAAGTTTTCGAGATGAAAGGAATAAAGGAACTCATTTTTCTGCTTTTTAGCATCACTCAATTGTTAAAACCCTTTTCTTTTTCAATTTAATTAGTTTTTATATTTTAATTTTAATTAGGGACAAGGAACTCTCCCAGTGCTACAGTATCTTCCAAATTCCACCCCTCTCCCCCGCAAACCCCAGTCTTTATAGCTCTGGCAGCTCTTCATGATATTTTCCTTCAGCTATAATTTATCTTCCATGAAATATATGCAACCGGGGAAAAAGATGTTCATTATGATTTCTTTAAATCAGAGTTTCATTTTTGCTTTAATAGGATTTTTTAATCATTCATAATCTACCCGATCCAAGAAAATCCACCAGGTTTAGTAATCTGCAACCTGTGGCTTCACCCTGTGGCAAAACTGATATGTTCTTTCGGTAGTTGCATGCTGGGAAGCAAGCAGAACATTTTGGAAGAAATACATAAAGCAAAATGTAGCGCTGCCCCACTTCACTCATACACATATAGTTTGTTCCCAAAGGAATATAGTACAGCCGTTGACACACAGATTTTTTTAACAATCCCTGCATTAAGCGGTGGAACTGTAATTCTGGCCATAGCCTGTCAAATTCTCAAGGATTCTCTTTCAAACGAAAATCTCTAATATAAAAGGGGGGGGGGGAAATACTGCTTGTGGGAGACTTTCCAAACCATAGATTTCCATATTAGAAATGTGTACCTAGGAGATGGAATGAGGCATAGTCAGACTGTTCTTTGAGAGAACAGACGGTCGTCCTATATTTGCATCTGTATCTAGCTAACTAATATGTAAGATTATTTGATACTGGAAAAGAAACTATTATATGCATTTTGGATACTGCTGTTGATGCAAAATGTAGCATCTAGACTGTTAATTCAGTTCCTTCAGGAATTGGGCCAGGATAGTGTGAGAGCCAGAAGAATATGCTAATATGTGTGAGATTGATATTGACACCAGCACTATAGGCATTTGTATTTTCCCACCCCTGTTTTTTTACATTACCTACTTGATAAACAGGCAGCCACATAAACAAAATACAATAAATAATAAATTAATAAAATAAGAGCAGGATATGATGGTGACACGATGCTTACATTGATGGTTTTGCATCAGGTGCCAATGACCTTCTGGGCACAATTTAAGGTGTTTACTTTTAATCTTAGGTAACTTGGGATCTGATTTAGTGAGGGGCCAGGTTTCTTGCTATGATCCTGTCTGATGACTTGAATCAGCAGGAATTGCCTTTTTGAAGTATCCTTTCTGTGGGAAGTTTGACTATCTGGTAGGCAGAAAAGGGTTTTCTCCTTTGAAAATTGTCTCTGAGGGAGGAGAATTTGACCTCCACTGGTTCAGTATTTTGGGAAATAACCAAAACACTTTATTTCACCAAGCTTTAAACTGATTTTAATTGTCTTGATTTTGAGTATAATTTTAATTATCTTGTTTTATTGTAATTTAAATGTATCTTGTTTTGTTGGTATGCTTATACAAGCAGAAAGCCTGAGTGTAAATATCCTAATGACAATGAGGAGAAAGATGATGCCTTGTTTGAGTTAATCTCTCTCTGACAAAGTACTCTGACTGCTCTCATCCTTCTTTTGCAGGGCCTGGCGGTATCCGATGGAGGTAGGTGGGACATGTGACTGGGTAATGCTATTTAGCCTTTTGGAGACAGTGTGTAATAGTGGCCACATTTATTTTGTTGGCTACTTGGAGATATGTTTGAGATGGTGGTTGATAAACACAGTAACAGGGAATTAATTACCTGTTATACCGCCTCATTATAGTTGAATGTTAGCCGTTTGAACTACATAAAACAACTTTCAGAGATTAGATACTAAAACAAATGTTTGACCAAACTATCCTAGGATGCTTGGCTGGGGAATAGACCCCTGGTTTTATACTGCCGTTAGTAATAGGAAGCTATCAAGCTACAAGTTTGTTCTTCACTAATGAGCTGATGAGAATGAACAAACCACCAATGATAGGAATAAACCAGACTTTTACACAATGCCATCAGGAGGGACAGGAAATAATGTTTCCCTTCTCTCTATTGTTCTGTTCAAAATCACGAGTTTAACTGTAGAAAATCAGCTATCTGCAAACAGTTTTTGGGAGAAATGGAGTACCTTGTCATTTTTTCCTTTGTCTCTGTGGTTCTTTCAAGATTCTAATTCCTTGCTGCTATTAGCAGGAGGAACTGGTGATTTTGATTCCTGGTAGATGGGAAACAAGGCATCTTGCCTTTTGGAGATTCTGCTTAAAATCTCTGATTTCCAACAATGGGAAATTAACTGTCTGCTACAGCATCTGCCTACAGCAACTCTAGCAAGAGAAATTGCTCATTTACAAAGATCTCAGGGTCACTGTCCCATAACCAATATTGAATTAAGAATAGGTTTTGTACATGAAGTAAGCTGATGACATCCTGTTGGTCATTTCTGACAGAAAAATATTTTGGCTTACCCTGGTACTTCAATATTTGCCATTTTAGGCAGACCCAGACTCATACCATCTTTCCAGATATGAGGCCTGTGAAAGACTTGAAACCTTTCTCTGCTTCACAGAGTTAAACAGCTCTGCAAGCCGGGGTAGCAATAACAGTGTGAACAGTCTGCCGTGCACTCAGAGTGTCACTCCCTCCCTGGGACAATCCGTGGCCCGCTGGGCTGAGTCCTTTGAGACACTGCTACAGGACCAGCTTGGTGTTGCATACTTCACTGTGAGTTCCATATCAGCTTTCTGCTTCCTTCAATTTTTCACTGCACATTCTTCTGTTTTTTACTATTATTTATTTTTAGTTCCCTTCTAAGATGGCGTGTATTTGGAGCTGTTTAGAGCTATATGCTTTATATCAGTCTGAAATTGTATGGCCATATCTCTCAGCTCCAGTCCTTTTAACCTTGAAACAGATCTCCTCTCCTCTCTACTGGTTTGCTAGAGAGTAGAGCTGTTTACTGGTGGCTATTTTGCTACCCAATAAAACTTATATGGTGATCTTGCACTTTGGGCAAAGATAATAATTCGGCTTCGCTTAATGTTGCCTGAATCCTTTGATTTCCCCTTTGGCTGTTCTAGAGTTCTGGATTATGATACTATTGCAATAATAGTGAATTATCCTTCTCTTTCCAGGAATTCCTGAAAAAGGAATTTAGTGCTGAGAATGTATATTTCTGGCAAGCCTGTGAACAATTTCAGCAGATACCAGCTAGTAGCAGCCAAAAGGTAAGAATTCGTCTTTTAAAAGAAGATCAAATTTTGCATTATGCGGACTTATTTTGTGCTAAGAAAATATATGTAATTTGAATAAGTGTATTGGATACATTTAATCCTAATTTGAATTCTACAGAATATTCAGCCTTTATCTTATTATGAGGTTTGGAATATAATTTATAAAATGAAGACTGTGATTCTCATAAAACCAATTTCTGTGTATGATTTATAATTCCCTGATTTCACAAGAGACAGCAATGTGTCAAGGAATAATATAATGCCCCATAACCTCAAACTGCATAGAACAGAATTGTATATAAACAGTAAGCATAACAAGAAGGAGGAAGACAAGAGTGATGATTATTTAGTATGTTATTTAGGGAAATTATATTCTTTACCAAGAAAAAAACCAAACTATGTAAGATATATTCACTATTGAACTCTGTTTGTTTTAGCTACATTTTTCCATTTTCTTTATCATTGGGGGGGATGCAGTGCAGAGTGTCAATTTTCTTCCTTTTGTTATTGGAAATCCTACTTAACTGGTCTTAGATTTAGATATATTGTTATACCCCAACATTTCAAAATTACTGACATATCCATACGGGCCTTTTTTGTTGCTTGCCTTTTTTGTTCTAAAGCATGGGGGAGATGGATGTAGGGAAGAAAGGAAGGAACACTTGATGAATTTTTCACCCAAACGAATAGCATTGATTTTTCTTTATTTTTTGCTGGGAACCATTGAAAACACACTAACCTATGAGATGAATAGAGCACCCAGATGGTTCTCTCCCTATATTATGTACTTAAGGAGAAAATACAAGCAATGTTGATTACTGCAGCTGGTCTGGATATTTCTGTTCTTCGCTATTGTGATATTCACTCTGTGTACTTTCTTTGTAGCTGGCTCAGGAAGCTAGGAAGATCTATGATGAGTTTCTGTCAAGTCATTCAGTAAACCCAGTGAACATTGACAGACAGGCGTGGATTGGTGAGGAGATGCTGTCCACTCCCACTCCTGACATGTTTAATGTCCAGCAACTTCAGGTGAGAACAGTCCATGTCCGCTAGCTAGTGATATGCTAATATAAAAGGCATGTTTATAAAAAATAATAAAGGAGGAATATAAATAAATTATATAGGTATGAGTAGTATATCAGATATGAATTTGCTCCCCAATTAGTAATTAAGTACATTTCTGATTCAGAATATCGTGATTCCTGTTGGATGAAGTCACCTAAGTGCCAAGCTTTAGAAACACTAATGATCCCTCAACTTTGCTTCTTTCAGATTTTCAACCTGATGAAATTTGACAGCTATGCACGTTTTGTCAAGTCTGCATTGTACCAAGCATGTGCAAAGGCAGAAAGTCAAGGGCAGCCCTTGCCAGAACTGAGATCCAGTTCTCAGACTGGCAGCCCTCCTACCGAACATAGCAAGGTGGGAAGCCTTTACTTCCAGCCTAGAAGATTGTGTGATTTGGAGGAATTTGGGAATGCCACTTAAGCAAGTCCAATGGACCTAGAGCTCTTACACTCTCTGGTTTTCTCTTAGAAAACAAAACTAAAGGCAGGGAAATCGCTACCGTTAGGAGTGGAGGCAGCTGGTAACCTGGCTGGGAGGAGTCCTCGGAGATCCTTTCGGAAAGGAGACCGGAGGGACCGTCCCTGGGGAGGTGAGTCCAAAGCTGAAAGTAGGAATACAGTTGAAGGAGGTGACAGAACAGGAATGATTAATTATTGGCCAAGTATTCTCCAAAGTCCTAATTCCTTGCTAACTATCTGTCTTAGAGGAGAGAAATGGTGGTGAGGGACCATCCCCCTGGCGTGACTCCCAAGGCTCTTTGAATTCCTCAGCTAGTCTGGACCTGGGCTTCCTATCTTATGCAACCAGTGGCTTGCAGGCAGAGGTGAGTGGAGTTTAGCTAGATTTTGAGCTGCAGCCTGTGAAATATTCTCTGCTCTGTTTGTTGCAATGTGGGCGCTTGGCTCTTGCTTAAACAGTATGCCATGCCTGTTACATCATAGGTTCTACCCAACCCCCACACTCTATCTATAATAGGCTATGACTGTGCTGTGTGGAGGAGTTCTCTACAAAGTAGAGATCTCTGCAATTGCTACCGAGAGCATGCTGGTATTTTCATGGCTGTATCCCCTCTCTAAGCCCCTCTCAAGGTTGGCCTACTTTGAAACTGTTGAAAAGGTGGTGGGAAAGCATCCCTTCTCCTGAGCATCCTGACCAATATAGTAAAAGTGGAGAATAAAATTATCCAGAGGAGAATACCGCTAGCAAAAGTCTAGAACCACCCACGGACAATGTGCTTAGTAGGGACAGTGGAGCTTGGATAATGATACAGCTACATAATGGAAACCACTTTGTGTTCTTTGACACAGCATCTTCCCACTCTGTTTCACAATCAAATCCCTCCACATCATTGGGAAGACGGCCATTGATTGCTGACCCTGACATGCTGAGACATGGAGGTCGCCATAAATTAGCCAGTGTTCCTTCCAGTTGACTATTAGTAGGATGCATACTGTATGTCATCATTCAGTCAATACTCTGGCCTGAGCTATTGTTGCTCTTCCCATCATCAAATTCCTTTGTGCATGTACACACAGACACACACACAGTACAGCCTCCCATGTCTCTAGCACATGTTTTTTGCATTCTGTTCCATTGCCCAAAATTCTGTGCTCCTATTATGAGGAGAAATCTTCCTGGCTTCCCTGCCCCTCCCCCCAATATGAAATGATAGGCTCTGAGTTTTCTACAGTCAAGGCCCCAATGAATGGAGTGGGATGGGAGTAGTGACAAGAATTGGGTCAACCTGGGCCTGAATGCTTCTGTTGTTATCATCATCATCATTATCTCCCATCATTTTTTGTTAGCAATTTATTCTGTCACCCACTCACACCACTTGTTCGCTCCCCCC
>JANHFL010002767.1:348704-361954 GCA_032468155.1 Oxyrhabdium leporinum | reverse complement strand
CTCTTCCTTGCTTTCCCAGCATTAGAGTCTTCTCCAGAGATCCAGATCTTTGCACAATGTGTTCTAAGTAGGCTAATTATTGGTTATTGTATTTCAAGTGAAAACTCTGAATTTATTTTTTCTTTTGATAAGTCCATTTATTTGGTTTTTTTGGGGGATGGGGTGGGGGTCGTCCATGGTACAGTATTCTCAGGAGGTTTCTCCAACATCAAATTTCAGAACTGTCAATATTCTGTCTACCCTGCTTTTTCAAAGTCCAACTTTTCTTGCCATAAAGGGTCATGGGGAACACCATTGACTGCACTGGTCTGCATTTTGTGGCTATTGACACATCACAGCATCTGAATAATTTTTCTAAGGCGTGGCTATTTTACTAAGTGCTAATTTGTGGCGTACTGTCTTTTTTTTTGACCGCTTGGTCCTTTAGTGTTGATAGTCAATCCTAAAATGCATAAGGTATCCGCCACTTCAATATTGCATCTTCATTGTCAATTCGAAGGCTGATTAGTTTGGTCTTCTTTATATTTAGTCTTAGTCCTGTTTTTCGTGCTCTTGATTTTTATTCCTAGAGTTTGCAAATGCTTTGCATTTTTGGCTATCAGAGTAATATCTTCAGTATAGTGCAGGCTACTGCTGCTTCTTCCTCCAGTTTTAAAATCACATCTTCCAGTTTCCCTTAATATACACTGAGCATGTAAGTTGAATACATAAGAAAAGGGTATACAGCCTTGTCTCACTTTTTGCCTACCTGAAACCAGTTTGTTTCACCATGTACTGGCTGCCCCTCTCAAACAAGAGACTCTGAGTGACAAACAATCATAAAACAATTAAGAAACGGTTAACAATTAAAAAAAAAACCAATCCAAACAGTTAACAATTAAAAAAGAACAGAGATGTTTTGGAATTTATTTATTTATTAGATTTATAACCGAGCATCTCCTCCACCTTTTGGCAATAAAACAGTCTATCTGATTTTTATGTTGTCCATCTGGTGATGTCCATGTGTGAAAGTGTCATTTTGGTCATTTGAGGACTGTGTTGGCGATGAAAACATCACGGAAGCGGCAGAAATGGATAGGTCACACCTGTTTCTGTTTTGTTTCCTGAGCCATGCACTCTAATATTTTCCTCCATAATTATTTCCAACTCTGGCCTTCCACTTTCCAATCACAAGCGGCCCATCTTGCTTGCATGTCCTGATGATTTCAGACTGAACTTGATCATAAAACTCATCAATCTGCATCAGTGGTTGGAGAGTAGACAATAATTGTCACATTAAAGAGTGACTTAGAAAGTCTAATTGATATTATTCAGTCGTTGGCTACATTACAGTCAAGTACAGGTCGCCTTAGTTAACAGCTACTCATTCAGCAACTTTCTGAATTTGCAACAGCACAGAGCGAATGACACTTAGTAAATGATCTTTGGAGCCATCACAGCATCCCACAGTCACATGTTTATCATTTGCAACCTTCTTTGTTGGCTTCCAACAAGCAGCATCAATGGGGAGGCTGGCAGGAGGTCTCAAATGGTGACCACAAGGCATCTCTGCTGAACAAGCTGTGGTCATTCACTTAGCAATGGCAACTGGGAGTGCTGGAATTACTGTTGCTAAGCAAAGCAGTTAGATGATGTCACATTTTGTATTCATGACAGTAAGCAACAGCAGATTCCGGTTCCAACTGCCATCGGTAATTGAAGGCTACCTGTACTGTTCTCGCTGTGTCTTTTCTAGCTATAAAAAAATGTGCTTCCTTCTTTGTTTTTCATGTCCTGTATAGCAAGCTGTGGGATCTTCTGACTGAAAGTATGAATCTCAACATCTGAATTCACTGATTCCAAAGACATTTGGAATTTGTAGTTGTTTCATTTCATCTTTCACTGTGTTGAGCTTTCCCAGGTTCATGCGTCTTATGTACCATGTTCCCACCAACTCTGCCCTTGCAGCTTTGGATTTTCATACCTACATGGGAAAGCAAACAACAAGATGTCCTGAAGGGTTTTAGTCTAGCCACATCATAAACACATTAGTATTCCAAAAGTTTAGCAGCCTTTCCGCAGTAAGATGTTGAGTGCCATCTGACCTGAGGGGCCATCATCCAACACTTTATCTTCAATTTTATATATCAGTGTGTTCATCTTCGTAAAATACAGCAGAGATTTACTATTGAATTGTCTCACATAATATGCATGGGCGTCAAGTGTTCATCTGCCTCCAGTATCCTTCTATATTGCTGCCCCTCCCCCTCATATAGGTGCCTTCTAGTTTTACCTGGGGTGACCTTCATGCCATGGGTGACCCTGCTGGGAGTTTATATATATATTCCCAATACTCTTTACTCATCTTTCCCAGGAATACTTCCTTGCCATAGTGAGGCAATACAGCAGGATGTGTGGGTGGATTAAATATAATTACATAACAAAAATTATGCAAGGGCCTGCTGGATCATGAATATAGGCTCTATCACTGGTTTCAGTGGCTGTGTACATACGTGTGAAGTTGCAAGCCTGTGTTGTTGGTAGTGCATCTCCTGTGTTCCTTTTTTCTCCTTGCAACTGATGCCCCCTTTCATGTGGAGCGCTTGCCAGGTGTACAATTTGGAAACCAAGTTGCAATAGCTAGGCCAAGGTTATCTGGGATTTAAAGTACCTTCTTTTAGAGTCCAAGAGCTGTGCGAGAGTTTTAGCATTCTCTTCAAGATTCCTTTAGGGAAACTAAGACTACGAAAGGCTTATATAATTAATACAAGCAAGCTGAAAGAGCTTTGTAGAGTGACAGTATGAAGAATGGCTGGGTCTCATGTGGCTCTCCAGATGTTGTTCAATTCCAGGTCCCATCAGCCTGGTTCTTGAGGAATGATTAAGTTGCAGACCAACACATCCTGAGAGTACTCAGCCCGCCAACCATGGTATTATGATTTTTTAGATACATTGAAGTACTTCTTCTCCCCCAGGGCTAATGGAACTGCTGAATCGTGCACAGAACTGCAGGGTCAATGACCAGCGTGGGCTACTGTCCAAGGAGGATCTAATACTGCCCGATTTCCTTCAGGTGCCTGAACAAGGTGGTGTCACCTGCACAAGCCATTCCTCATCCAGCCCTGAGAATTGCACCCTCAAGGCCGCAGGGCGTCGATCCCAGGTGCAGTCACAACCCCAGGTTTCTCCTTCTTCACCACTGCAAATACCAACTTCGTCATCATCAGCTGCTGCTGGGAAATCTGACCTGTGATCTACTCCATGAGAACCCCAGCCCACTCTAGGCCCTCAATTGTATGTTTTTTGCCTTGAAGCCAGGCCTTTCCTGTTCGATATCTGTCGTAGTATCATGATCTCACAGACTTGTCCCCTTGGTCTAGGTTGAAGCCTGGCTAGACACCAATCTAGCTCTTGGGACTCTCAGGCTGTCTTCAGGAATGGACATGTGTGCTCCTAATGTTCTGGCCGACTTTCACTAACTGCCCATGCTGGCTGGGCAGCAGAGTGCCAGTATTACTTACTTGCTGTACCAAACTATTGTACGGTGTTGCTCTATGTCGTGAAACAACTGCCAATGGCTGCTCCAGTGGCAACTACAACCCTGTGGCTAGTGGTGATGCTGCCTGTATATAGTTTGTAATTTTCAGTCTCTGTAAAATGTAAAATACACTACTGATTAAGTCCTCTGTTTTTATTTTGGGGTACATGGGTTGCAGCTGGTGGTGGAAGGCGTGGCATGGTTTGGCATGAACACATAAACCCACAAGACGGATACACATTTCTTGTTCAGTTGTGAGGACAGAAGCTTTGAGGAATCCATGCTTCCTCTTGAAACAATAAAGAGTGCCCAATTAGCATTAGCATAGGGTTCCAAATCCATATATTTTAACGCATGTGATCCCCTTCTACCAAGTTTAAGATGGCCTAGAGGTATAACAGAATAACAGAATTGGAAGGGACCTTGGAGGTCTTCTAGTCCAACCCTCTGCTCAGGAAGGAAACCCTGTACCATTTCAGACAAACGGTTGTCCAATCTCTTCTTAAAAACTTCCAGTGTCGGAGCATCCAAAGGTAAGCTTTGCTTTGTAAAACTTGCAAATTATTCCTCCTGAAGCATACACAAGGATCTCCATTCAATCTTGATTCAGGATACGGAAGGATTTATGACTGATATTGTTAAAAACCCTTTTCGATACTGTGAAGAGTTCTTCCGGCTGGAAGCACCAGTTGTAGTTGGCTGCAACCCCCACACTGGATCCCTTACTCTATCCTTGAACCGGGGCGGGGGGGGGTGTTCTGTGTGCCCCGCATTGCCACGTTGAACTTGTACAGGATCCTAAACAGGAAAAACAGAATCGGAAACCGAACCTTCCTTTGCCCCCTGAAGACTGAACTGAGACGCTGCTTCGCATGCTAAGAACGGCGGCGGAAGCAGTTGTTTCCCCATTGGCTGCCCCTAACCGCATAAGTCGGCTCCTCAACATCTGAATGAGAGGAGTTGGGGAGGAGGAAGGAAAGAAGGAAGGGAGGAAGGAAGGAAAGGTGAAATCACTGCAGATTCCGTCCTGGGCGGTGGGGAGCCGCTGAAAGTCGCCCCAGGCATCCAGGCGGGTAAGCGGAGATAAGCCGATTCGGAGTGGGGCGGCTGCCGCGGGCTCCACCTTTGCTTGCAAGGTGGGGGAGGGCCATTCATTCATGCCACGGACGGTCTCTCTCGACAGTGAACATTGCTTCTCCTGCAGGCCAAGCGCAGCGAGCTAGAGGGCGCTTGGGTTTTTAACACTTACCCAGCTCCGGCGCGCTGACGTTCCCGCGGTTCAGCGCTAGGGGGCGCCGTGGCACCGAATGGCGGAGAATTCCGCTTGCGGTCTGGTTAAGAGGAGTCCGCGAAGGGGTGGCTAGCCAGGGGGATGCCGCCTGCTGCTGGGCGGATTGACTGGATCTCTGGTTCTGCTTCATGGAGTCCTGTGCTGCTGTCGTTAGCCCGACGGTTTAATTACTGGATTGTTTTGCGCTGGGCTACTTGAGAGCCTCGGGACAGGTCCAGATATCGGCGGGATTTTGCTTTCCGACGCAGGTCTTCCTGCCCGGTCACATTCTATATAGCGATTATTCTTCGTTCCGACGAGAAACGGAAGAAAAGTCAAACTTTTCCTTCAGTTTTCGCTTTCCCAAGTGAGGTCCTTCAGATATTGGGGTACAATCGCTGTGCCACCTTACCCAGCATAAACAGCACTGACCAAAGAAAGCTGCTGTAGGAGAGGTTTGCATAGGAAGATTTCCATAGGGAAGAGGAAGAATATAACAGCAAGCAAGCTTCTGTGTGGGTCCCCTACAGATGCATTCGGGGCTTTGGTGCCATTGTGATGACCCTCCAAAAGACAACATTTTTTAATAACTTGGTACCTGAGTTGAAAACATATTCCCAGCCGAAGAATTTAATGAGTGGTTAAGTAAACTGTTTGATTTCCTGCTCACCTTTGAATAGCTAAAGATAGGAAAGGACAGGTTCTTAACCTTATCACTTGGCAAGCAATCAGTTCATTCTTCAGAAACAAAAATATATGTTCAGATGAGTGATTCATATGAATATGCAGTAAAAGTCTCCTTTTACATCTCCCTTATCAACCAATTCTCAATCTAAGGCAAATCTCACTCTCCAAGAAGTGACAAAAAAGGTGTCTTAGTCACATCACAACTAATTCGTGATTAGTGCTGAACTGTGCATTGAGGTGTTATGAGTGAGCTTACCTAACGTGACACTTACGTTATAAGGAAATGGCATTCTCCACATTCATAATGCATAGAAGCTGACTGAGAAAATAGGCAGTTTAATTTATATTTCTTCTGCTAATATTCCATAAAATTGCCTTCCCCCTCCTAGGTGCATTATGCTTCTCTTCAAAAGCAAAATGGATCGTGGAAAATGATGCTTTCTCCAATGGTTTGTCTCTTTACAGAATTTGTTGTCTGATCAGAGAGAAATCTCAAAATAGCCACCAGGGAAGAGCCATGGAAGTGAACTCAAAGGTATTTCAGGAAACTTGTAAGACTTGGGAGGTCCAAAATTATGTTTCAGCATAAATCTTCCCAGAAAGGCTATTCCTCACACACTGCTTCTATACTGCCACTGTTGTAGATAGTCATCAGGTCTCACTGATGTCACAAGCTATATGTAAAAAGATAGGTCCCCAGTTTTCTATTCCAAAGATGGTTTACTATTATTAGGTGTGTAAATGCTTCTACCAATGTAATACCAGTATATTAGGGACTAATGTGCTTCAAAAACTGTTATAATTGGATGAATTCCATGTTTCAGTATATTTAGGAAGGAAGCAGTTGAACTCACTGAAAGAATAAATATAAAATTATATAAAGTATAAAGTATAAATATTAACATGCCAAGGTTCTTAGATTAAATCTCAAATATCTGTAACAAATTGTAATCTCAAACACAAAGGTTGGCATAGATAATTTCCTTGTGATCTAAAGATCCACAAGAAAACTGAAAAATTAGACCTCCAACATTTTTATGCTAATGGACATATCTAGAATACAGAGGGAATGTCGGTGCATTTCTATCTACTACTGCAGGCTAGAAGTAGATGCTTAGGCTTTTAAGCTTCAAAGCAAAAACCTAAATAGTTTCCTGCTCAATCACCCATTTCGTAGGAAGGAAATGTTGAGTTTGGCTAAGTAAATTGGGCAAAGAAATTTGAGTATACAGCAAAGTGGCTAAATCACATAATTAATTCACAGAAAGCAAACTGGTATTCTAAAGAAAACTACACACCCATAAAACAAATTAGCTGATACAAAAATGTAGCAAGCAAACCAATTGAACAGATAAGACAGAGCACAAATACACATTCCACCAAGGTAACACAAGCAAACCACTTCCTTGCTTTCCATCTCCTTTCCCAGAATGCTGTTTGCTTTCCCCAGCATTTTTTCAGTATGCTTCTAAATGTCATAGAAGGCAACAGCCATATCTAAATGCAGCCATCTCCAAAATTACAGTAATCGGATATATATATTTTTTTGGGGGGGAGTGCTCTGCACCACAGGATACTAACATTCTAGTATCTACATTTAATTAATAAATTATAATAAATCATTAAAAATAATGAGGACAGGGAGCCTCTTTCATGTTGGAACTACTTGAGCTAAAACTTCATATACCAAATAGAAATGGGGTTAATTTATTGGAGCCACAGGAAACTGAGAAACTACAGGTGGATGGCATAGCACTCACATTGCTAAATTTTGATCAGCTAAGTATAGGAGCAAGTATCTTGACAAGGAGGAATGGAGTGTTTAGTTCTATTTGTTGGACTTTCTGTCAAGTCATCCACAGTTCTTCAGCCTTCACTTCCTATCTACTGTAACTAGATGATATAATTATTTCCATCCAGAGCCTCGCTCAGATACCTCTGCAAAGTGAATTTCCATCTCCTTTCCCAGAATGCTGTTTGCTGTCCCCAGTGTTTTTTCATATCCAAATTTTGTTTATATAATGATCGGGGTAGCTGGGACTCAGTTCATAGTTTGGACATGGTGTCCATCAGTTAAATATTGTGCAAGCTGAGAATTGTGCTCCAGAGTTCTTTGTAATGTTGTGTTTCTGTAAGTCATCTTAGATATTACATGCACCTAAATGCTGCTGTCATTCACACTGAGCTAAAGGGCTGCTTGTCAGGAGCTACATTATAGCACATTATTGTCTTATATAGCAGTTCAAGAGAGAACATGCTAACCCAAGCTTTCATGAGAAATGCCAGTGCAGGAAAGCTGATGCTATCAATCCCATTCACTTCTCTGTGTGGTTTAGGAGATGACTCCATCTGCTGGGATTTTATGTTACTATGGTATTCATCTGAACCCTGGAATTATGTGGGCATGGTATGAATCTCTCTCACTTTCTCAGCCATTAATTAAACAGGGTAGACACATCCCTTCCTAATATGATTCCTGTGCCGTGATACAGAGACAGGATGTATAGAAGTGGCTTCATGAGAGGGATTCCATGAAGATCTCCTCAACCTTTTCAGAAGTGCTGTATCAAACGAGGCATTATGCAGGTTTCAATGCAAGAGAATGACATAATAATACTGTACATTTCCCCCCTTGGATGTGCTTCAGGAGAAGCCCAGCTCCCCTCAGAAGGAGGAAGTGAAAGCTCGGTCCAAATCCACAGAGGAGATGCAGCCTGCCAAGAAGGTAACTGTACCAGCCAAAGTCCACTTAGGCCAAGATCCCACCATGCCTAGTGAGATTCACAGGTAGTCTGTTGGCTGTCTGGAAGCAGGCCTGTTTCACTGGGAGAGCCAGTAAACCAAGAAGAAGTAGAACATCAGGTGAGGTTGTCTGAGTTCAAGGGATGCGCAGAGTCCACTGATTCAGTTGTCAAGGATGATACCCATTAACAAGCCCAGCAACTGGATTAACTGAGACTGCTGGATCGGTGTTCTTGCACCTTGTACTTAAGGTTTGCCATTATCCATTTTCCTCTCCTTCAGTAATCCTGAATTCACTATCTCTTGATTCTGGGTGACTAGGCCCTGTTTGCCAGGTCAGTGGGGTGATCAGCCCCTTTGGGTTACCCCTTTGTTTTTGCAGTGTTGTTCTGTGAGATGATTGGGAAACTTCAGGGCCAAGAGGGAGTCAGAAATTCCTGTGGCCACTGACATCAGAGGCTGAAGTCTCTGTTACCTGAACCTTTCTTCTCTGAGAGTAGAAAGGATCCAACCTTTGCATTTAGCTTAATACCTTAAGATATTTGTGCCAGTGGGAACCTTTGGAAATTTTAGAGCCATTTACACAAATGGGTGCCGGGGAAGAATTTTCCCATTATAAAATGGCTGCCACAGTGGGCTAGGCCAATGAAAACAACCCATCCATTTCATAAAAAGCCAGCCATCAAACATTCTAGCTATCCGGTCTGCTTTCCACAAATCCATCTTACCAATGTGTTCTTTCCACACAGGTAGAATCAGTTTCAAACCTCAAAATGAGCTGCAATCGCTCACCATTTGCTTATGGGTCTTACATGGGGGGTCAGGAGACACACACAGAAATAAATACGGTGCTTGAAAATAATGCTTTGCTTTGCAGCATGCTTGCCTCCTTTTGCTTCCCTTTCCAGTTAAAAAGTCATTTAAAAAATTAAGTCAGGTGGGATAGATAGCTACTGCTAAGGAGGATGCCTATGAGGGCATTGATGTCCACAAGCATCTGGTTTGTCAACCAAATTCATTTTATTTTAAGATCCATGCCTGTTAAAAGAATCAATAGCCGGTGATGAATATGCTTATGCTTGCTTGTTTATTAATTTATTCATTTAAAACTGAATGAAGACTTATGGACTTCAACTCCCAGAATTCCTCAGCCAGCCATGCTGAGTCTTAAAGTTGCCAAGTTTGGAAACCCCTTATTTAATACATGTTTCTTTCCATACAATCACATCTGAAGAAGTTTACAATATAGGGCCATGTCATACCATGCCGCTGAAAGCAACTGGATGTTCAAAAATGCAGTCCAGAACATATTTTCAGAGCAAAACTTCAACAGAAGCTTCTCCAACTTTTCCCTCAATAGCATCCAGAACATGGCCTAAACCCTTGAGAGTTGCAATCCCAGCCCTTTTGGAGAACACCAGGCTGGGCCGGCAGGCAAAAGAAAACCCCATCCCAGTTATCCTGTATGGTTGGATGGGAAGGTCTTGCACTTATTCACATAGTCTCAGTCAAGGTTACTTGATTCAATTCAGGATTGACTCTCTTTACAGGCCTTCCATACTCCACAGAAGTCATTACCCAATCAGATGGATGGATACGAGTCCAAGGTATGTCAGTCATCAAATAATTAGAATCTGCTCATCTCCACTCTGATGCAAGTCCATGTACCAAGGTTAACCTCTTTGCCTCTTCTAGAATTCTCAGGCATCTATTCTATAATTGGCATATGATTCTGACAAAAATGCATGTTTCAGCTTGGCTTTCAGCATCTAGAGGAGCAATATATCAGTATTTGGGATGGTCCTTAAGAAGGCAGCTTTGTGGATTCAAAAAGCAGAGAAAGAATGTGGGAGGAGGAATTTGATAAGTGGTAAGAGAGTTATGTTTCAGGTTTCTGTGCTAGTAGACATTTGTGAAACCTACATAACAAAAAGCAGTACAAATAGTTAGAAATAATGAATAAATTATTCATTAATTTAAAAAACTTTTTAAGTTAAAAATACATATTAAAAGTAAATTAAATAAATAAAGAAGCAGACTTGTAGGATCCTTTCCATAGGAAGGCGACTATAATGGTCTTATGGGGAGGATGGAAGAATCCAGATGAGCAAATTTTTGAGATGGTCTCAGGAGAGCTGCCTCCTTCCCTCTCCCTTCAGAGATCCTTCCCAATCAATAGAGTTGTGGGTGGTAATGCCCAGGGAAGGATTTGGGTAGAACAATTCACCTAAGCAAATTTCTAGATGGTCTACTTTCTCCTTCGGTGATATACAAATTCTCACATCAAGAAAACATGTCTGAGATGATCATAAATGAAGGTATTGACACGTTTTACTGTCACTTAAGTTTTTATTCAAAATATTCACTTTGTCAGAGAGTAAAAAGTGGAGATTTCTGAATTGTTTTTGCTGAATCTGTCCCATTCTGCTGTGCTCCTCAGGGCTCCTGTTCTGCCCCACCATCCAATGCCCCTCAGCAGAAGCAGACCTGAGGAGAAGGAACTGCTTGGGTGCCTGTAACAAAATATGGAGTCGTGCTGCTCTTTGGCTTTGCATTATTGCTCAAACTTCATGTCTGTGCAGATGTCATAGTGGGTCTGTCTGTCTAGCTGTCAATGTTTAATTGTTCTATCAGTGGAATGAGATCTAGGTAAATAAAGTTTGAACGTTTTTAATTTTCAGTTGTTGCAGACATGCAGGTGCTGCTTGCACGATGACAGCCTCTTGAGGAATAAGAGCAGAAATAGAATCTAAATTTGTTCAAGGACTCTGCCTTTCATATATCATATGCTGATGGATATCAGGAGTATCTCTGCAAAGATGGCTATGGAATGACCAAATAGTGATTATAAGTGTATCTGGAGAGAAAGACCCTTCAGTTCCTCAGAGTTAATGAATAATGTCTCATGACTTATTAATTCTAAGGTAGTTTTTCATTGAGAGAGACTCAACACCTGGAGATTACATGATCCCATCTATCCACTATTGTCTTTTCCTCTTACTTCCTTCAGGTTTGGAGGGAAGTAGTTGCTTTTCCACTTTGCCCTTGCTCTCATTTCAAGCTCAAAGTATGTGAGTTTCTGCTCATTAATAATCACATCAAGGGATCTTTATTTCATCCAGGACCCATTGATTGTTTCTTCTTAGTATCCACACTAACATCTACAAATCTGTAGTTGGGAGGCATCTCTCTTCCTTCTCTTGGTCATTTCCACAGAGCTGCCTTGGTAAATTTCTCTCCCATCCTAAGCCAGAATAAAAAGATGTTGCCCTAACTCTTGCTGTGTGCACAACACACCCTTAATGTTGTGCTACTCTCCTTATACCTTTAATATACATCTGTCTTTCTCTTGGGTCACATCTATATTTTTTTCTTTTCACTTATACTCTCAACCAACCAAGTAAACTTTTAAAAAAATCTTTGAAACCAAGAATTAGCCATTTAACCTTTCTATCATTAGATGGCAGCAAAGGGATAATCTTTTGGCTGCCATCAACTGGTCCTATGAGCAGTTGCTCTGTATGTGTTACTGAAGAATTGAATTGATATACTGAAGAACTGAAGAGCTGGCATGGGCATACTCCACTCAGTATCTAGGATGCAGCTGTAGAGGTGGTCACCAGTATTAAGTATCTGGGGGTGCAGATAACTAACAATCTGAACTAGTCTCTCCACACGTCATCCTTAGTGAAGTGTGCAAACCAGCATCTGCATTTCCTGCGTCGGATGAGGAGAGCACATCTTTCTCCTTCTGTCCTAGCCACTTTTTACAGAGGCACGATTGAGAGCATTTTAACAAACTGCATCACTGTCTGGTTTGGTGACAGCAGTGCCTCAGATAGAAAGTCCATATAGAGAGTAGTAACGACAGCCGAGAAGATTATAGGAAGCTCGCTTCCTGTTATTCAGGACACTGCTTATAAGCGCTATGTGTCAGAGACCCCCGCACACCCACTTTATAGTCTGTTTCTGTTGCTCCCCCCTGGGAGGAGGTTTTGAAGTATTTCAAGCAGGACTATCAGATTCTGTAACAGCTTTGTTCCCTATATTATCCATCTGGTAAACTCGCAAGATTCATTTTTCTCGCCATATATACGTATACATCCGAACTAGACTATGTTGTTTCTCTTGTGTCATATAATATATGTGGTTATCTGCATATGTCATGTTTATGTAGTATATATTGGAGGTGTGATACATACCTCTAATATACTTTTGAGAGCTGTATGTAACAAAATTTCATTTTAATGTATGCCGATTAGTGTACATTCAAAGTAACAATAAAGTTAGTCTAAGTCTAAGTTTAAAAAACAGAGCTAGCTGTGGGGATCAGCATGGGAGGTGTAACAAAAAGCATCCCCCTACCCAGGAGCATGACCTGAGGAAGGATGAGGAAGGGTTCTTGGAAGCAGCAGCACGGAAGAGGACTTGTGCTGAGAAAGGCTGCAGAAGTTATATCCCCAATTACATGCTTTAAGCCAACATTGGGCTACTCAATTTCAGGGCTTTGCACTCTTTGAGATGGACCAATCCATTTTCCAAAAGGCAGAAATGTGGCTACTGTGAGAGCCAACCTGCTGGTCTTTCTGCCAGCCAATAAGATTGAAACCACAGCTTTACTGACAAAAAGCATCATTTCACACACATCAACATAGCCAGTGTTGCACACATAGTGTCTAGAAGTGGGATTGCAGGGAAAATCGCACTTCCAGAGTGGAATTCCTTGACATCCTTGGGCTATCTCCCTGCAGGTGGATAATGAGATATGGACAGTGGCTTTGGGACATGACAACTGGGCAAGAAGATTGTGTGGATTTACCCTTTCTCAATGTACAGCTTGCATGCTATTCTGATCTGTTATTCTTATTGTATTGAAGTACACTTTTTGTCTTACTGCCTGATCTCCTAGCATAAATTTTACCTTTACTCTTACAGTGCCTCATCCATCTTAACGGATTCTTTTTTTTTTTTTCCAAATAAATTTTTATTTTATTTTTTTATACAAAATCTTCCATTACACGGTGTGACGTCTGG
>JANHFL010002767.1:323328-338371 GCA_032468155.1 Oxyrhabdium leporinum | reverse complement strand
AAGCTAAACATACTTCCTCTTGTCATGTCATCCTGCCATCTCTCAAAGAAAACTAAAATGAGCATAACCTCCCACTGAGGATAGAGGCTTCTTTTCCTTTCTCAAGTATAGGAAAATTGGACATCTCTAAAACGGAACAATTGGGTCCCAGACCTAAGGAGATCTTTAATGGAGAGGAAGAGAAAGAGCACACTATGAATCAATCTTAAGCATCAAACTGAGCCCCAGAGGCCCACAAACCAAGAATGAAAAATATACTATGTTGCATGTGGTAGCTATTTTGAGCCCACTTCAAGGTGCTGGCAATTCAGATCCAGTTTATTTGGAGTGGCCCAGCCTTCTAGATCTGCTTCAGATTCAAAGGCGCTGCTTGGGGTGTTATGGACACAGCCGCACATCCCCTAACTTCAGCTCAAGGGCGTTCCTCTAATCGTCATATAAAATCAGATCCTCATGCTGCTGGTTTCTTCTCATCTTCCATAGCCAAGGCCACCTAATATTGGAGTTTACTGATCTAACGTGAAGATGGTGGTTTGCATCTTCTTCCAGCACAGCCTTCCTATTTGGTGATAATTGGGCTCTGCCTAGGTCGGATCTGCCTAGTTGCACTGCAGGCTGTGTATTATGGGTGCTGCAGATAGCTTGGACTGCCCCACTGAGTGGTCTGTATGGTGGCTTCTTTCTACATGGGTCATCACATATAAAAAGAAAGCTTTGACTGTCAGGCAGATTGCTCAACAGCAAAAGTACCTTTCTACTCCCTGCACAGGTCACCTATAATGTCTGATTCATGGGTGGCAGAGGGTACCTGGTGAAACAGGATTTACCAAACAGTTTCAGTCACCTGTAGGAAATCCATGGGATGGGCAGGGGTTCCTAGGTGAAGCAGGAGCAGAAGGTCCCTACCTACCCAATGAATTAACTTTTGAGAGATGGATAAACTACCAGTCATCTCTTAAAAGTAAGACCTATCCCTGCCAAAACCTTACTGAGGAGAGCAAATGGAGAATGTTTCCCTGCTGGCAAGTAATCCACCAATTTCTCTACCTTAACTTAACCCTACAGTAAATAGGGCATCACCACTCAACAACCTTAGTAATGACTGCAAACATTTATGTTGGCTTAATCTGGGCCACTTCATAGACAGAAGGAAAATGTATCCAACTGGCTACCTGGATACACCGTGACACCAAGATCTGTTAATTACTGGAACAAGAGACTAAGCCTTGTTTGAAGAATTCCTTCCTCATGTCTTTCTTCTTTCCCATTGTTTTTATGATAATTTTCAACAATTTTGGGGAAGTTTTATGCCCAAAGACAGCACCCAATCTTTAAAAATAGGAATAAATACAAATGTGAACACTCCGTGGATGCAAAATTAATCTCAAATGCTAACCTGTTTATGGAAGCTGAGTGAACTTGTACAAGAACAACAATACATCAAAGGCTGACTCTTCCCAACAGCAGTTCTATTCATGTGGAGCTCAGCAAATTAGGTCTGAGTCCAAGCTGGGGATTTTCTTCCAGCTAACCAGTGTCAGTTGTTTTGTGGCCTCTTAAAGATTTGTGGGTTTCTGTTCTGCTCTGCATACTGAATCCAGTGTGAGCAATCTCTCAACACTTGGATAATAGCTATTCATTTTAAGGCAACCATCTATATATGCTTTCCTCTGCCAATCGGGCCCTGCAACATGGGATGCAGCTTCAGTAACAGTATCTGCAGTGGAGCAAATGTGTCTTTTAGGCTTTTCACCATTGCCCTAGACCAGGATGGAGAACTCTAATCCCAAAAGAGATGTTATTGGATCCCACCTCCCAGTAGTCATAGACAATGTGGCCAGCAATATGAATTGCTGGAATTCAAATCCTACAACCCTTGAACAGCTAGATATTCTTCCTCTCCTATCCTGAATATTGACGTACCACACATCCTATTACTCACAGCCAAACTCAGAATCTGAAATACTATAGCACTGCAAGAGCAATGGTCAGAGTACTTGAGTAATTTTTGTGCAATAAAAAAACCTGTAACTTGGTCATGAATTGGTAATGACTCTGTATGTGTCAGAATTAAATCATTAAGGTTGTCACCACCACAGTATATGCTATATGTTTCCAACTGATAACTCACAATATACAAAGAGAACACTCTGGCAGGGTCCTTCCACCTTCTTTCAAAAAGTGGCATGCGGAATTTGGCCTTCAATGGTGTCAGTGTTTAGGTGTAGTTCTGTGACTTGCTTCTCGATCCTCTCTTTTGACTGGGGGAGTACTGTTCCCACTTCAGGCTCCTTCTACACTGTGAAGCATTTGCCATTTATAGAAAAATGATTGGCACATTCTTTACCGTTACTAAGCAACTCAAGCAGGAGTCGCAATAGTTGGATTTGTTTAGGGATTGGAATGCCAGGCGGATGGGTGGATGGATGGATGGATGGATGGCTACCTCTTTTTCACATCCCCCTTGCTGACAAAAAGTTTCTTTTTACCCTGAGTGCAAGCAGAGGCAGGGGCTGTTTGGGGACTAAAGCAAAATCTCCAAAGCAATTTTATGTTTCCTCTCAGGGTTTGGAATTTGGGGATGTGGAAATCAGGGACCTGCCAAATTCAACTCTCAGCAGCACAACCAGCATGGCTGGTTGTGAGAGATGAATTGTACTTCCCCTGTCTCAGGAGTATAAGTTCCCTAATCCTTTTGTAAATTATTGTATTTAAAATAATCACATAGTCTTTCCAAGCAAGCATTCTTCAAAGCACTACAAACAGTGAAATTAATACAAACTAAACCTGTGTGTAGTAAAACAACGTTTAAACAATCCATGTTCAGTAAAAAGGTAGTTGGAGGATTTGACGAGAAAGCAAAATCAGATCATTCATCCAACATTTTCCCGGGGAAGGTTGGAAAATGTAATGATTCACCAGCTCTGTAACAGCAAAGGCGATTTGTTCCATATCCTGATCCAAAATTGCTAGGGTCTGATCATTGAAAACAAAATCTTGAGGCTGGCTTGGTAGCTAATTAGCAGCTGCTTTAGTCATGGTTTAATGTGTGCACACAACCAGGTTTCCATATCCTCTACAATTAAGGGTGGGCCACAGAGAGCACTTGAAGAAATTAAATATGGAGTTATCAGTGTGTTGATAATGCCAGGGATCAAGAAAGACATTAAGTGTATGGAAATGTAGAGAAACCTATTCTCCTGAAGTTCAGGAATGGATTCAAGATACATGTTCATTGTCAATTTTTGAAATGTCAGCATCTTCTAAAAATGTGACGATGGAGCAATATGTTTCTACGTGGCCTAGATTTAATTACAGAATGTAACTGACTTAATGCTGATACTACACAGATCTTTTTCCCCCTTAGTTTCTTTTTCTTCTTTTATCTTTAATCCCTGTAATGTAGGTAGGTTTTTTTCTGTTTTTGAGGCACAATCACTGGTATATCTTTTTGTTGTTATTTATTTGTTATGATGAAACTTAATTGTAACTGATTTAAAAGGCCTGGCCCCATTTTACATAACCTTTCGCAGTAGTTGGGACAGTCTGTGGGTGATAAAAGTTGAACTGAATCTACAGCATGACTGTATTTAATCTCTGTTCTTCCTTTGCAGTCCTTGACAAATGTGGCAGAACCAGGTCCATCCTTATTTCCTTTCTCAAGGTCCCCTTGATGTTTGCCTTTTTATACCTATTTGTGTGCTCCCTTGATGTGCTGAGCTCTGCTTTCCAGCTGGCAGGAGGTGAGGTCACCCTGATACTTGCCTGCCTCTCCTCTCCTCCTCTCCACCCATCCTCCAGCCCTTCCTGACTAATGATCCCTCAGAATGAAAGTGCTGTATGTCCTTCCGTGTGGGTTCCACCTCCTTCCTCTTTCTGCTGCTTAGCCTCTTTCTTCACAGCCCAACTCTGGGTGCTGTTGGAGTTGGGCTGTGAAGAAAGAGGCTAAGGGCAACACCGGAACATCACTGACCAGCTTTGTTGTGGTGGGAGAAATACATGGAGTGAGAAACATGGAAGTTAGGAGGAATATAACTGCTGTAAGGAAGTATTCTTGGGTAAAAAGAAGATAGATGAGATTTATTTAGGGAATAACAAGGTGATACGAAAACCTTTGTTATTTAAGTCCATTTACAGTTCGAAACCTTAGCATATTGCCCTCCATTGTGTAAACAAGGCCGGTCAGTCAGGGAAGTGGTGTTGTTGCACCGGTCTGAGTCAGAAGATGAAGAGAGCTGAACTGAGAGTAGAAGGAAAGATTGAAAGCCCTGGGAGTATGAGTAGGAAGCATGTTATCATGCAAAATAAGTCTTTTGGACAAGAAAGGAGATCAAGGTGCAGAAGACACCTTGGTTAATTATTTCCCCATCAATGGGGTCAGTAAGCTTATTAGGGCAGAAAGCTGGTGTGCGTAAAGTTGAATTTCAATAATTTTACTAGAGATTCATGTGACCCTTTCCCTTCCCTCCAGATATTTTTCTGTGCCTAATGAGAAGTCCATAATCTCTTCTCCAAAAGGGTAAATTTTGTTCACGAAAGGAAAATGTCACTTCTGATTAGCAAACACTTTGAGGCCATCCTCATTTGATCACCTCTATCACATTTCAGCTAGAGTATATTGCAATAATTCTACCTTATTTTACTAATATTGTATGTCTGCTCTTTCTCCTCTCCTCAACTTTTCAGGATCTCTTTTTTTAACTAGAATTTCAGTTAAGCACCACAGAACTAGCAGAAATGAGAAATTGCTTATGGTATCAGTACTGCACACAATCCTTATACAGAGAAACCAACTTCATGTTTTCTTCATTTTAGTAAAAAGAAAGAGCTTTTAAATGGTTTTATTCATAGACTTCCTGTAGATTTCCCCATCCCATTTCCAGAAAGAGGTCATGCTAAACTGGAATCTTTTAGCTGGGGAAATAATGCACAAGCTATACATTCAGCCACTAATTAACAGACTCTAACTAAAACTTGCTTTATGAGTAAGCTGGACTAAACTTGATGCCATATGTTCAGATCTGTTTTGCTACTCTCTGCTTTCCCCCCCACAGGTAAAGTAGCTGGAGATATTTTCAAGGATAATGCTATCCTCTCCAACCCGGTGGCAGGGCTTGTGGTAGGAGTCCTTGTTACTGTCCTTGTGCAGAGTTCCAGCACCTCCACCTCCATCATCGTGAGCATGGTTTCCTCAGGGTGTGAGTAACACTGGTGGACTAAAATCAGAGTCTGGCTACACAAATATACAAACAAAATGGCCCCTCTGACCCCTTCCCCTTTCTTATTTCCTAGTTGATTGTGGCATAGCTATATAACTTTAGTAGTTATTCTTCTTTTGTATCAGGAATAGGAACTTTTGACCTCCAGATGTCATGGAACTACAACTCCCAGTACTCCCAATCAGACAGTCCTAGAGTTGTATCTAGTTGTAAGAGGTTTTCCTCTTCTGGTAATATTTGTATTGATAATGACATACAGGGCCTGATAATAATGTAATTGCAATTGTGGGGAATTAATACATTGTCATGTCTAATGGAGGTATACATAGGACTGGAGAGGAAGAGTCTGGCCAGGAGGAAAAGTGTGCCTGAACTCTCATTTTGTTTATGATGCTTATGGTGGCATCTTCAAGCCAGAGTTCTCACCAGATGCTCTTTGCCCTTTGCTCTCTAGTGTTGGAGGTAGGTTCAGCCATCCCCATCATCATGGGCTCCAATATAGGGACCTCAGTCACCAACACCATTGTGGCACTCATGCAAGCTGGCGACAGAAGTGAATTTAAGAGGCAAGTATTATTGCATGGGAGGAGGGAGCCCAGTGACTGCAGATGGAGTCTGAGAATGCAGCCAGCTTCTGCCCTGGAAAGAAGGCCAGTTGTGTGGCTGGCAGAATTGGGTGAAGAACAGGAGCGGGTTGGCTGAAGGAGAAAGTATTCATCAACTATAGGAGGATGCCAGTAGGCGGTTGAAGTTGGAGGGTGCTGGGGCTACAAACCTAAGTCAGGAGTAATGAAGAACAGGCGTATGTTAAACCAGGAGTAATTGGTAATTCAGGTAAGCAAAACAGATAGGCAGAAGTGGGGTTCAGAGACACTTCTGCAATACAGACGATTTGGATGGATGCTCAGGTAGGAGCCATCCATATACCCCATGCGGCAACTCCGATATTTCACAACAGCAAAAGCTTCTCTGTTTAACAGGGCCTTCGCAGGGGCCACGGTGCATGACTGCTTCAACTGGTTGTCGGTACTGATTCTGCTGCCTCTGGAAGTGGCCAGTGGCTATCTGCACCACATCACCAAAGTTTCCGTGGCAACCCTCAACCTGCGCAGTGGACAGGATGCACCAGAGCTCCTGAAAGTAATCACAGAACCCTTCACTGGCCTTATTGTCCAGGTGTGTGCGCTATGCCAGGTGGAGGATTATGACACTGAAGATCTGGAGGGTACCAGCTTGGGAAAGGCTAATCTAAACACAACTGCACCCTCTTGCTCTTTCTCCTGGGAGATCCTTCTCGGTTTTCTATACAAGTGTTCCTCAACTTATAACCATTTCTTTAATAAAGTTACAACAGCACTGAAAAAAAGTGATAGAGGACCGGTCCTTGCACAGCATTCCCATGGTCACATAATCAAACTCCAGGTGCTTAGCCACCAGCAATGGTTGCAGCATCCCGGGGTCAAGCGATGGCCATTTTCAACCTTCCCAGCTGGCTTCCAACAGGCAAAGTCAGTGGGGAAGCAGGTTTGACTTAATATTGCGTGAGTCATTTAGCAATTGCAGGGATTCACTTAACGACAGTGGTGGCAAAAAGGTCATAAAATCGGGCATCTCATTTAACGGCCACCTCACTTAGCAATGGAAATTATGGTCCCAACTGTGGTCATAAGTTGAGGACTACCTGTACAGTAACCTTGGGAGGTGGGGATGAGACAGGTATCTTCCACTCTTGTCACAATTGAAGGATTTTTCTTGTTCCCTTTAGCTGGATAGGTCAGTGATCCCAGGGATTGCCACAGGCAACGAAAGCCTGCATAACAAAAGTCTGATTCGGGTGTGGTGTGCAGCGCCAGCTCCACAGGTGAGAATTGTGCCAAAGGAGAGAAAGAATGGAACAGGGAGGAGGTTGGAACGTAAGAGATAACAGCAAATACCATGGAGAAGATGTCCCAGATTCCCTGCCCTATAAAGAGCCCACCACTGAGAAGGTTTCTCTCTGATTAACACCGTCTATATTTGGTGGAACCTCTAAGGCTAACCCTGTCCTAAAAGTACTCTTGGTTCTAGCCCTAATCTGAGACCTAGTACTTGGATAGCCAACACAGTCATAGGTAATCTTTCAGGTATCTTAAGTGGAGGGGGGAATGCCAATTGCTCTGGGCACTTTCCGAACACTGTCTTTAAAATCATGCCTCTCTATAGATGTGCACGAATGGAAAACATTTTGAAATGCAGTTCAGCCACCAACGAATTGAGTGTGCTTTTCCTTCTAATAGAGTTTCATATTGGAATTGGAATATGTTAATTTTCTCTTTGGTATATATTAACTTTCTGATTGGAATATGTTACTTTTCTCTATTTACGCTAGTTCCGATTCCTTTTTTAAAAAATCCAGTAACTAAATGAGTGGTTACGCAGTGATGAAAGGATATAGATTTATAAAGAAAGTCATTCATAGTTATTTATAGCTGTGCACTTCTATTATGGAGGGAGAAAAGCTTAGAGCACTTCTGAATGAGGATTGCGCACAAATTCCAAAGCCCCGTTGCATCATTTGATTCTGAATATGGAACCAATCTATTTCCAGCTCAGCTGTGTTGTAACCCAAACTGTAAAAACCCTTACCTTTCTTTTTGCAAATGGTGAAGTTTTCTGGAGAATGTGGATAGTCTTTTTCTCCACCAGGAGGGGTTCCTGCCAGCTCCCTCTGCCCCCAAAGTATCAGGCCCCAGCAGTCCTTTCTGATCCTGCCCCCATCTCAAGCTCAAATTGCCATGGCAAATGGCTCACCCGGAGTAGGTCCTTGGGCAAAGGGCTGCTGTGCTGAAACATTTTTATACATGGATCCAATAATCTCTAATGAGTCAAACATAAATATCATGAATATCATGGCATGATATTAAATGTATAATTAATCACACACACAACGCTATGTGTATGTATGTATATGTATGTATGCATGTTGTATGTATGTCTGTGTACACACACATACATACACATAGTGAAACAGAGAGCAGTGAAATTAGTTACAATGCTCTAATGTCCTTTTGGCTATATCGCTGCCAGTAGTTTTCATTAACTAGTATACCAATATTTGGTGTTATTCCTAGATTGATATGTTCTTCCCCCTCCAAGAATGTATCTCGGAAACAGCAGAAGAACAAGAGGTTGGGAAATGTCTTTTTTCCTGAGGGAGTTAAACAGTTGGCACTGCCCTGGAACTGATGCTAAATGAGTGCTAATGGATAAAAAATATGAAGATTATGGAGGCTAATTGGTGTTAGAATTAATATTTTAGCAATATTTTGCCTGCAAGGATCACTTTTGAATGAACGAAAGGAATGAGATGGAAAAATTGAATGGCTAAGAATTCATGGCATTACAATAAGGCTGTTTTTGACTGGAAATGAGTGTGTGGGGGTTTCCTCATTCATCTCCCCAAACCTCCTACAAAATGTTAGGATGAGCCTCTTTTTTTATAGATTTCTTCAGCAGGCACAAGAGGAAGATCCCTAAACTGCAGCTCCCTTATGCCAAACAGTCTGGAAAGTGCTGGGAACTTCAGCAACGCCATGCCACAGAAATGTAAGCTCTAGCAACTTCATGCAACAAAACTCTGAAAGAAATCGCTACAGATGCCCCAGATGCCCCCGTTCCTCCTGTCAGGCCACAAAAGTAGGAAGGGTGGGGGGTAAAAGCAGGCCTCTTGCATTGACCACTGCTCCTTTGTCTAGGCAATCACCTGTTTGTGGACTCCTCTTTGCCAGACTTGGCTGTAGGACTCATGCTGCTGGCTGGATCCCTGACTGTACTGTGCACCTGTCTTATGATGTTGGTCAAACTGCTGAACTCTGTGCTCAAAGGCCAGGTGGCCAGAGCTATCCAGAAGGTCATTAACACAGGTAGGCTGATAGATGGGTTCTCTTCCACCAGGTTGGAGATTTCTTGGGTCAAAATGTTTAGATGTCAGGCCTCTGAAGGGCACCACGTTCTTGTAGTAGCAGCCAGCTATGTGAATCCTCTCTTCTCCTTGCTGTTTCTGACATTGCACTGGTTTGGGCAGATCTTCCATCACCTTTTGGATGGGCCACCGGTTACTTTGCCATGCTTGTTGGTGCCGGGATGACGTTTGTTATGCAAAGTAGCTCTGTCTTCACTTCAGCAATCACCCCTCTCATAGGTAAGTCCCCCTATATCTTCCGCCCAAATCCTAGTAGCAAGCTCAAGATGGAGGGGCTTTGTTGTACAAAAGAAACTCAGGATGAGATTTACTGTGGATTTTTAGCCCCCTGCAAGAGGAGAAGGGAAGCACCAATCTGCTAACAATATTTCTTAGTCACATCTGTCCCATTCACCGTGGCAGGAGGAAGTCAGTCTGGGGTTTAAGGATGTAGCTGCTCTGGGATATAAGGAATAAATAAGCAAAATGTTACTATCATACTTAAACAGGACATAGTGATGCAATGATGATTTGAAGGCACAGCTTTCTCGGAAATTACTGAGATGCAAGGTGCTGTGTCTATATTCACCTAACAACATATTTAGCCAGTTAAGATCTAGCATGTGCATAAGCAACAACCTTGATAACTGATCAGCTTGGTGATTTTTCATGGCTTAATGTGGGTGCAAATCCATCTTGCTTGATTCAGAATATACCCCATAGAATCTTGGAAGGAATAGCCCATATTCGAGGTCATCTAATCTAATCTTCTCCTTAGTACGGGATGCAAAGCCAGATGGTTTATTCAGTAACATGGTTAAACAGGATGACTGAACAGGGGCAATGAGTAATTGGACTCATATCTTCAGGAACTCTGTTTTAGTGGAATAAGGAGGGGTCCCTTTGCACTGCTCTAGCGTGTGTTGTGGGGAAGGGAGTTGCTGTTTTCTGACCAGCTGCCCTTTTCTTTTACGGGACAGGCCTTGGGGTGATTAGCTTAGAGCGTGCCTATCCCCTCACTCTCGGTTCTAACATTGGAACTACAACCACAGCTATCCTAGCAGCCCTGGCCAGTCCAGGGGATAAATTGGCCAGTGCCTTGCAGGTAAGGAAATGCCCTCTTTCTATTCTGTTGAACTAGAGATGATGGCTTGTGACAATAGATTCCCCAGCCTAAGGATTTCTTTACGTGTCACTAAGGGCTGCCATTCCCACCCTCGATCCAAAAGACCCAGGAAGGAACAGCAATGGGATAGCAGGGAGGCACTAGAATGACTCAGAAGTGAAAGGGATATTAGGTTCCTTTCCTTGCTCTCCCCACAAACCCTGTGCCTGGTAGGCATTTCTCCCCAGCGTTGCACCCGAGAGAACTGCTGTGTTTCTGGCTTCCCTTCTCAGATCGCTCTCTGCCACTTCTTCTTCAACATCTCCGGGATTTTGCTCTGGTATCCTCTGCCTTGTACTCGCCTCCCAATCCGCATGGCCGAAGCGTTAGGTGAGCAGACGGCCAAGTATCGCTGGTTTGCTGTCTTCTACCTGATTATCTGCTTCCTCTTGTTGCCATCGTTGGTTTTCGGACTCTCCGTGGCAGGATGGCAGGTGCTGGTAGGAGTGGGAGCTCCGTTCCTGATTCTTCTAGCTTGTGTGGCCGTTATCAGCATCATGCAATCACGAAGTCCTGACCGACTGCCCGGGTGGCTTCAGAGTTGGGACTTCTTGCCATACTGGCTTTGTTCTTTGCAACCCTTGGATGGGCTGATGACCAGAGCCACGGCGTGTTGTGTTGCCCGTTGTTCAGGTAGCCGAGGGGAGTGTAAAAAGAAATCGCCAGAGGTTAAGATCAGAAGAGGCCTGCCAAAGCCTTCTGTTTTCTTCTTAGAGGAATGGTCTCCTCCACCAAGACTCTCACCCCAGCTGAATATCCTGCCAACGCAGCTTGCTAGCCGCCTGTGATTTGTGCCGGAGCGCAGCTCTGTTGTGGCCTGCAGACAGTGATGCTGAACAGACGACCAATGATGAAAGAAAAAGCATGACAAGAAACTGCATCAGTGCAAATATTGGAGTTTGTGCTGATGGCTGCCCTCCTCACTGGAGCTCTGTCATTGCCACATGTGTATTCCAGCCAATAGAGATTCCTGTCTCATTGGGCACAGCTTTTCATGGGAAATGTGCCTATAACCGGCATTTGGCAATCACTGTGCATATCGTTTTGTTATGAGCGTCAATGAATGAGTGCGTGTGGACTTACATACAGTGCAGGAGAGTTTATAGTACTTACAATGAATGCAGCAAACCCCCACTCTCGATTGCCCTTAGCATCTATGTAACAGGCGCTCCATATATTCGGAAGTTATTTTGTAGCAGAACTGTAGGTCTCCCTGAGTAGTGTTTACTCAATGTGCAACACATTTGCAGAATTACTCATAATGGTGCTTGAAAGATATTTTCCTTTTAACTTGACAACAAGGTTCTTCAAATGTTTGATGACAACTCACATCATCTCAAAATCATTATATGTGCTAATTGAAACTGGTGGGAACTGGAAGCAAAAAACATCTAGAGGTTGTTCGAACCTGTAGAACATCTACTCCATTTTATAGTATCGTCTTAATAGATTCTGACTGTCAAATTCTTTATGAGCAAGAAAGTAACAGAAATTGGTACAATGGTGCTTTCTTAAATAGTTCCTATAATAATAATAATTTTGGAATCCCTAAACAATCAGTTGCTACATTTACACTGCTTATATTTCTGCTGGGTAGTTATAGATCATTTCAATTTGGGTTCCAAAAAAATCCTAGAAATAGAACTGGGGAGACATTTGTTTCTGTAGCTTTTACTATATACCATATTTTTCAGACTATAAGATGCACTCCCTCCACCCCCCCAAAAAAAACTGGGTGGAAATGTCTGTGTGTCTTATAAAGCGAATACGGGTCTGTTTTTGGCCTCCTGAACCCTCTGTGGGTCCTGGTTTTGCTCTTCCCAGTGTCCTGAAGCACTCTGCAGGACAAAAACACACCCATTTTTGGCCTCCAGAGGCCTCCCTGGCGTTGGGGAAGCTGAAAACGGGACCCATGGAAGCCTCTGGAGGCCAAAGATGGGCACTTTTTTGGCCTGCAGAGTGCTTCTGGATGCCAGGGAGGGCAAAAACAGGACCCACGGAGCCAAAAAACTATTTTTTTTTCTTGTTTTCCTCCTCTAAACTTAGGTGCGTCTTATGGTCTGGTGCGTCTTATAGTCCGAAAAATACAGTAACCGTTCTCATATTTTTCATTATTCCAGTGAAAATGCAGATTGTGAAGAAATTGATGTGTACTATTTATAAAATGTGACACAATATTCTCTTAGTTACCACTGAATCTCAGCTGCGGTTGAACCAATAACATGATGCAGATCAGCAACTAACAGTCCTAAGACAGGAGCCATTTCCTTTGATTTATAAGTTTTTACGAATAGAAAAGTCTATGTTAACAGAGAAACTGATGACATAATAAAATGCTTTGGGGAGAGGGTGTGAATGTACCCCATTGGCAGACCCCGAATCAGGTTTGAATTAGGAGTGTAGCCATCACTTTGGTTGTTTTGGTTGCTTAAAAAAAAAATTGCAAGTACTAGGAAACTTTGCAATCTTCCCTGGATCTTCTCCATGTTCACATTTACTTTATGATTATGTCACCTGAATGTGCATTCTGTCATTTTTACCTTTGCTTTAGAACATAATCCCAGGACACCTTGTATTTCTGCTTTTGTCGAGTTTGAATTTGCAGCGTTTCTTTCAGATTTGTGTCCCCTGTTGCATAATTTGAGCATCCAGGTGTGTTTCTAAGTCACTCCTTCAAAAATAAAGTTCACTGATAAATCTGTTCTTTAAGCGAGCTAGAATATTACAGTATGTAATTTTCTACTTCTTGAATGATGAGGTCCCAGGAATAGCATTACTTTTTGGAGAAGGAAGTACACCGGACTTTTATGGGCCTAGTTCAGGCATAAATAGAAACCACTGTTATTCAGTGTATTAATACACTGCACTACTTGATTTGCTATCCAAACTTTTTCTTTTTTACCTAATGAGAAGATCAAGCTTTTCTTCCTGGTTAACCACAATTCCTTAGGCATCTGAACTCAAAGGAACTGAACTTTGTTGAATGCACTGCTTGTTGCCAGTATTGTGATCACTCAGCCGTATTGTGTAACCCATTCCATGATTTACAGATAATTCTCGACTTATGACTACAACTGAGCCCAAAATATCCATTGCTAAGCAAGACAGTTGTTAAGTGAGTTTTACCCCATTTTATGACCTTTCTTGTCACAGTTGTTAACGGTTGTCTGGCTTCCCCGTTGATTTTGCTTGTCAGAAGGGCGCAAAAGGGGATCGTATGACCCAGGGATGCTGTAACCATCATAAATACATGCCAGTTGCCAAGCATCTGAATTTTGATCATGTGACCACGGGAATGCTGTAACACTTACACTTACAACAGCTGTAAGTGTGAAAAATGGTCATGTCACTTTTTTTCAATGCCATCGTAATGTCAAATGGTCACTAAACGATGGTTACAAGTCTAGCATTGCTTGTATTGCTGTGCAAGTGAATGGAACAATATCATTTTGAAAAAGTGCCCCCAAAGGCAAAATGCTATCCCTTGTAATTGGGCAGCAGAATCCTTGACGGTGGTTTTACATTAAGAAGTTATTCCCACCAGTATGCAAACATACAAAGGTGTTTTATTCCAATAAGCGAACTTAAGGGAGAAGTACATTTCTCTGCCACAAAGCAACAGTGGGTAGAAGCCTTCAGTGAGGGGTTTTGAACAAAGCCCTTAGCATAATGGGATAATTTACCTGTCCTCCTCTCCTTTTCAGTGAAAGGGGCAGCAGAGTCCTTGAAAATTGGGCATATAAAGCAGACATGCCTGGGCTGTCTTATATCACTTTTGCATTTCTTAGTGTGATCTTGATGCGTCCTCCTCAAAGCGTCATATGTGCACAGATTCTGTAGCAGAGCTTCCAGCATTCTGCATGCCCCATAAAACCTCTGGACATGCTCTGGATAGGCCTCACCATGCAAAATACAGATGTGCAGACCCTTTCATGACAACAAGTAATCATGCATCCAAATTTTACAAAGGAAATAAATTAACAATGTATGAAGGTACTAAAAAACAGAAATGGGCTGTTGAAGATACTCCTTTTCTAGTATGGCACTTTTTGGTCTATGTCCAAATTAAGATAAAAATCTGTACAACTTTAACTATCTCTAAAGATATTTTACCCACCAGTTAAAAGAAATAAATCTTTTAAAAACGGGAAACCTCTAAATAACTGATAGTCATGTATGGTCCTTCCTAAACATCTGAAATCAGCCCAAGGTTCCTAAGTTTTGTGGTGTTGTGAACTCATAAAATGATACACATGTGCAAACAGACATATGCACATCACAAATTAAACAAATTATTTTATTGAGTTAGAACTGGGCAAGAAATAACTGTACCACTTACTTTTAATAATTACATATATACATAGCAAAGGTTTCCAAACTGCAACACCATTACTACCAGTATGTACTTTGGGTTTGTGTGGACAAATCAAGCAAAACTGAGAGGAACTTCTACTGTGCCTGAGCCAGTGGTGGGCTGCTGGGGGTTCGCAGTGGTTCGGGCGAACCCTTTGCTAAGAGGGAAATGCAGCTGCCTTAAAGAATTGCAAACAGATGCAGCATTCCTTTCTCTGTGCTCTCCAATATATATATATATATTGCATTTGAATCCAAAATGCAGTGGTACAGTACAAGAGGGCAAGTAACAATACACAATTAAGAAATGTTATTTGAAATAGGTGCTTTGTAAACTTATCTGTGGCAAGTCTTCCCAGCCACTGT
>JANHFL010002767.1:296336-315717 GCA_032468155.1 Oxyrhabdium leporinum | reverse complement strand
AAAAATGAAATTTTGGTGTTTGTATGTTTGGGGGGGGGGTTATTTACTCTTCCTTTTCAAGCTCATTTCCTCTCTTTTCTGTTGATGGGCTATTATCGCTGTAACCCTTTTTTTGTTTTAATTTCCACCAAATGGAAGATTAAGAAGTTAGATGAAGATGCATTGGAGCTATTTTGCGCTGTTTGTATTGGTGCCATTGGACCATGTTTCAAGCAAAGTCCCATTCCAGGAAGTTGCTGATAAGGCAGCTGTTGGAAGGGCATAAGGTGAGAGGTGGCGAGGTGGCACACGGATAGTGAGAGGCAGCCCAGAATTCCTACGAGGGAAGACCTTTCAGCTTTCTGAAAGAGTCCAATGACACGGGACTTCTCACACAACATTTCCACCAGGGCGATGTAGCTGAAGTTGATGATACTGTGATGTATGTGTGGAAAGATGGTAATGCAAAGGGACATGAGAAGATTAAGTGACAGAGCAGGGAAAGTCTCCTCAAGAGGCAGGGTGGAATGCAGTTTGGATCTGAAAGGACCAGACTGGCCAGCCCTCTTGGCTCAGACATGCAGAGGCAAGAGGCTGAATAATTTCCCCAGCTTTGGGGCTGAAAATAGAAAAACTTGAAACACTGACCCTCAACCTATCTAAAAACAGCTGTTGGCGCCAAGGGAGCTGGATTCCACAAGCCCTTTAGTTTCCAAGCTTTGTGTGGTTGTTTGTCTGAGCCGCTGGTCTTCAGAAGGAGATTGTACTGAATAACCATCAGAGTGCAAGTTGAGTTGAGTCTGGGCTTGGATGATGGACTCCGCTCTCTTTCAGTTATATCACAGTGGAGCTCAGCCAGCAAACCTTAGTAACATTTCTTATACTTTAGAATATTCATACATATACGGATCCTCAGGCTGCATTCATTCCACACAGTTAACTTGATCACTGAAATAACCAAATTTCCGGATTCATGTGAACCCACCTAAAGTGATCATTAACTAAGCTGAATATATTTAGCAATGTTAAAAGATTTCACCTGGGAAAGCATATTACGTGAAGGCAGTTGTGATGTTTAAGGATGACTGGAAAAAAAAGCAATTGCATTCCTTTTTACCCTCCATGTGACTGAAAAGGGAATGAAAAGAAAAATAGAAATCAAGATATTTGCTATAGCAGCTCCTTTTCTTTTCTTTTTTTTTTTGCAGAGTTGTTCTATGACTTTCTCCATCTGCCAGCACCAGGAAGAAAAAGTTAATTCTCTGTTAACCCTTTCTTTCCTATTTCTATAATATGGCTAGGATTGAACAGATTAAATAATCCCAGGGATGTTTCGGAGTAAAATACAGGTGGTCCTCAATTTACGTCCACAATTGAGCCTCAAATTTATGTTGGTAAGTGAGATTTATTAAGTGAGTTTTGCCCCATTTTACAACTTTTCTCACCACATTTGTTAAGTGAATCACTGCAGTTCTTAAATTAATGACACAATTGTTAAGTGTATCTGGTTTCCCCATTGACTTTGCTTGTCAGAAGGTCGCCAAAGGGGATCACATGACTCCAGGACACTGCAACCGTCATAAATGTGAGTCAGTTGTTAAGCTTTTGAATATAAATCACGTGAGCAGGGGGATGCTGTAATGGTCATAAGTGTGAAAACTGGTCAGAAGTCATTTTTTTCAGTGATGTTATAATTTCGAATGGTCACTCAATGAAGTTGAGGACTACCTGTAAATTCCCTCTAAACCCAACATCAAGAGGATTTACCTATTTACACAGTAAACTAGCTTTTACTTGACCTAGTTAAAGTTGTTGCATAACAGTCGTGGTATCAGTTGACATGAAGCATAAACTTTGTTCAGAGTGCATTTATCAGGGCAACAGTTGGATTCATGGGTTTATTCTACCTAAACAATCGTATCTGTTATGAGTTTTTGATTTTTGATACTATTATATATATACAAAAGTTTGGATCTGACATTGTTGGCACCATATGATACAAACATGTGAATCTGAGGCATGGATCATCTTCAAGTTCCATAATCTACATGGTATTTATAGGTAACCATAACTAAAACAAAGATCACAGCCACCTGCATACAACAACCAAATGCAACTGTAGTTCCAAAATGTTCTGGGCACAACTCAGAACAAACATAAGTCTTCACATCGTTTTACATGAGATCTCTGCTGAATCAGCAGCAAATCATAAAGAACCACATGCATCTACACACATTGACCTACTACAGTTGTAGATGTGCCACTTTCTGCTACTTCTACAGTGTACAATATGGATCTAAGCTATGTATTTTCTTGATCAATGAATGCTGACAAATTTGATTTATTATTTGCTTATCATTTCAGGAGAATTCAATGTAAACATCTTATAAAATCAGGAGAATCCCTGTTTGCTGTCCTGCGTACAACTTTCCAATTATTCACTTATTTTGTTCCCACTGATTATAAACATAAACATCATGTAATAGTGTAGGAGATAACCCGACTGAGCCCGAGGGAATGGTCAAACTCATCATTAGTCATGAGTCTGTTCACACCAACAAGAGATCTAAGTCCAGCTCACCTTGAATTTCATTGACTCTTACCTACGATCAATTTGCTTGGACTGCTAGTAGTTCAGATTCATGTCAAGAGCTTAAGCTTGCAATAAATCTTTATACCCATTTGAACTGCCTGGATCTTATGAATTTCCTGGCGCTTGACAGTACAAATAATTCTCACTTACCATCTGCTTTGTTCAGGGATTGTTGGAAGTTATGATAGTACTGAAAATATAACTTTATGACCTTTGCAGCATCCCTCAGTCAAGTGATTGTTATTACAACCAGTGTGTATTATATTGTGTCTGACTCCATTTTGTTATTCTTCCCCCCTCCCCCCAGAATGAAGAGATTGGAAAGGAAGGGATTACAAGAGAATAAGCAGGCACACAATGTAGAATAAACAGATTCTTTTGCACAGTAAACTTGAGGCTCCCAGCCCGAAGCATGCTCAGGCTGACAGTGCCACTACATTATTTCAATATGCATTCCCCGCGGTGTGCCTGCTTACTCTTTTGCAATCCCTTCCTCTCCAATGAATGTAAATACAAACAGAAATACCCTCCTTGGTAATTATTCCAGAGCTGAGGTGAGCATTCCAAAAGGCAGAGGAGTTAGGAAAAGGAAAGCAGTCACATGATTTTTTACTTAGCAATTGCTTCACTTAGTGATGGAAAACACCTCTAGAGAAGGATTGATCTTGAAGATAATCTAATCCAAACATCTAATTTATACAGTAATTTATCTAGTTATCTTGTGCAGGCATTTGACTGGCAGGTAATAAGATTCTAAGCTTATTGATGGATCACACACAGTGATGATTAATGGATATCATTATACTAAATCCGTTAAGTTCTTCCTAAGACACTGGAGCATACGACCATTGGGAGTAGAATTTGTCTGTACCCCCAGTTTCACTACTACTTCCTCTTTCTGCAGACAAATACTTGCATACTTGACACTCTGGTCTTGCTCTAAATACCTCCAAACAAGGAGAGCCTAATGCCATTCACACCTGCCTGTTCAAAAGTCATACAATAGGAAGTTTCTTCTAGTGTTTGGCTAGATTGTTTTCTTGCCCACAGATTATGCCCCTGCACCTCCGAAAATATGTATTCTTTGAACATACCGTAGCATTCTAAGTTTTGAGAATTGTACTCCCAACTAATCTTTAATAGATAGGCTGCTTCCAGACCAATGGTATTTTAATTTTTTTTCTTTAAAAATAAGCATTCCAAAATTACGTATACATTTGCTAAATTCTTTGTCCAAATCATAAGGTCTGGCTGTGTTGATCCCTAATAACAGAACTAAGTAAATTTATCAGATTTTTCTGCATTCTCATATTGCATTTGGTTGTTTTAAGTTTTGCGACTGTAATAAAATGTTTGTTCATTCTTTCGTTTTCTTGCCATTTATTTCCATTATGTCATATTTTCTTGCTCTCTGGACAGAGAACCAACCATGTTCTGTGTGACAGCTCTCTAGTTACTTGAAAACAACTAGCTCATAAACCCTACATGGTCTTTGCCAAACATAAGACTTAGTTTTATGTCATGAGATAAGCAAAAAGCCTGCTTTTGAGGCGTTTCTCATCTGGGCCAGAGCAGATTTGCCCTCTATGCTTTTGATTTTCCTTACACAATTAATGTGGACATGGGGTGCCCTCTGCTGTTCAGAGCCTATGGAGATTAATAACCTCTGTTGAAAAAAAAAAAAGCTTCCCTCCCCACCCTCCCAAGCATATTTTGCCTAACTTGGTCACTCAAAACACAAAGCAGATTCATAATTTTGATATTCCTGTGTGAAAATGTTCTTCTGCTGAGAGTTCAGTGTTCAGTATTCAAGGGCTTCATTTAGCTGAACTCCAGCTTTTGTGGTTCTGTCCATTGGAGGGAAAACCTACCTTTTCAGTGTCTCCTCAAGAATGACACCAAAGAGAGGCCTGCTGCTGAGATGTATTTGACATGGAGAACAAATGTTGTGCAGGCAGCCACCCTTCTGGCATTTATAGCCTTCCTAGCAGAGAGGAGGGAGCAGTCGAACTCAAGCAGTGGGCCTTCCGTTGTCTCAGTAAAGGAATTTTTCAGGCCACAACATGGAGTCTGAACATTTGGTGTGGGATGGTTTATTATCCCAAATAATAACCCACACAACTTGTATCCTCCTGTTCTGTAATGTTCAGCATCTAGCCTAGGGAACTAAGAGAGAAAAAGATGTTCAAGCCCATGGGGAGAGCTGCTGTATGGTCCCGGATTTCAATTTCACTGGCTTTCCACTCTCTGGCTTGCTAATGCATGTTGCTCTGAATCCAGCTGAGGTAGCGAGTGACATTGGTGTAAACCCCAGGTTTGCTCCTTTGGGCACAGCCGGTGCTCCAGCTGACAATGCCACGGATGGTGGCCTTGCCTTGCTCTTCACATACCAGGGGCCCGCCAGAATCTCCCTAAAAGACAGAAGGGGAGAAAGATAGATCAGCAAAAGGCAGCATCAAATGTACTGCCTCTTCAACTTTTCTTAGTGAAATTGGTAGGGGTTGCAAATCTATCTGCCGTAGCTTGCTCCAGTCCAGTCCCTTTACTTCGTGAGAATAAACTACCATTTTGTGGCTCCTGGCTGTGGGGATTTTGGTTGCAATAATTTTATTTTGAAAACAGACTTCCTACAGGGCTGGTCTGAACCCTGTCCCCTCTACGAAATTGCTGTGGTGCTTGTTCTTAAGTGAGATCTTTTCTTATGTCCTCAGAAAACCGTAAAAGGGTACCTGATTTCACTGAAGCAAAATCCCAAAACAGTAGGTATGCAACAATCCCCATACCTCTTCATTTCCAGCAGAATAATATGAAGGAACATTGGTGCATATGCTTCAGCAAATGAAATATTAGGTCCATATTTACCATATTTACCATTCATACATTTAGAGTACACACACATTCTTCCAAGAATATAAGATCATCCTTTCTGCTACAGAGTGTCCAAACCTCTTCATAAACACAGAAGTTACAAATGTGGAAATATAATTTAATAATAAACTTCTTTATTATTAGCAACTTGGTTAGTAATAATATTAAGTCAAAAAAGTACTACTATGGGTGAACATAAACCATACGCACCAATGTTCCTCCATATTTCACATCTTTAGAATGGGAAAGACAATAACTAGTCTTTTTAAAGCATCAGTTGGGTCCCCTAAACCTGAAAAATATGTTTTTTTATTGTTGTTGTTAATGTGGAACTATCCTACTTTTTAAACGGCACTTAAAACTGAGCATAAATTGGTCCCCACATTTTACATTTAATACAATGTAAGGAGAGGGGGAATTAAATACATGGGGAATAATCATATTAACTTATTTAATTATATATCAATTCTAAATCTATTTGATTTTAAAAATTATTTGTTTATGTGTTCAATTTTTATGGCCACCCATTTTATTCTGTCCTTACTTTTGGAAATATTTGAATTAGGTAATGAAAGAGAATACTGACAGTCACTGGCAAACTGAATACCTTGCAAATTTATATTTTGGAGAGAAATAAAATATATGTGGACAGCATAATCAGATGTAAAGTTTTGAATGTTAAGAGAAGGGTTTTTCAAACTTTTTCAGGTCATGGAACCTGTTAGTTAAAAAATGGAACCCCTGATCAAGAAGTAAAGCGCTAGTGTATAGAATGAGCAATAAAATGTAAAATAAAGTATTGTAAATGCAAAACTAGCATATCCAATGTACAAAAAATAAATCTTGAATTTCACAATTATTTGGGAGGTTAATATTTTAACCAAACACATCAATACTTTGGACATTTTTCTTGTTATTATACAAAGATGTTCAAAATGCTGTTTTCTCTTCATGGCGTTCAAGATATAATAACTCTTGACTGAGTTTGATTGCCTTCACACCTGAACCGTCTTCCCTTGATTTCTTTACTCTAGGCTCCACAGTCAATCAAGCTCTACATGAGTTAGGGGCATCAGACATTTCACAAGTCCATAGGGCTTCACCAGGAACACTAATCATATCTATTGGATAACCCCAACACATTCAGAATTATTTTGATTCTTGAGGTCTTTAGGGGCAGGCCATCCTAACTGGTATAGAGAGGAGTAGCAATTCATCCAAACTATACCATGAAATAATACGACCACAACAATGAATTATGCATATCCTTCCAACCACCGGTTTCCTATACAATCACTCAGAAGCAAAAACTTGATGGATCATCTGGTCTGCTCAGTCTCTTAGCTTTCTGATTTACTAAGAATCCTTATCATAGCAGACATGAAAACCTGAACCACTGACATCTCAAAAAACAAACAAACAAACCCCAAACCTGGAAATTTCCAGAGATCATCAGGGAAGCCATTGGACAACATAGGTGACATATCAACAGGTTCCCCATTGTGTCTGAGCCAGCACAAAATAATACTGAAACCATTGTCAAACAAGTCAGTTTACTGGGGGAATTACCAACTACAGCACTTATGACCCCACAGATTAATTGTTTGGTATACTGGGAGAGATACTTGCTTTTAACCAATGGTAAACTCACAGATTTTCTCATCTGATAAGTAACGACAATGCTTCTTACCAGTTGATGGCATTTAGAAAGGGAAATTATCACAAAGCTAGAGGGATAAGCCAATAGAATAGCTTATCCTACCCTGCATTCTTTAAAATGTGAAAAAATCAGAATGCCACTACCTAGTAAGAAGACATCCAGGATAAGATTCAGCAATGAGGAGAGCAGATTTTATGCCTCTAGAGTTTTCTGCCAGTTCAGAGACAAGTGAATAGCACTTCAATTGACTACAGGAAAAGACCCACTTTTCACTTCTCTGTAATATGTATGTCTTGTCTGAAGCAGCTATTAAGAACCTGAACTGGTATAAGCATTTCCTGATATCAATCACACAGACTTCTAACGTATAATTTTGTTGATATGGTGGGATTTAGCTGAGAACTTCAAAAGGAAGAATAACACTGGAGATGAGTGCAAGGTAGCCTATTGGCCCCACAGAGTGCTACAGAAAGACTGTCTTTGAAATCTAGGTTACACTAGAATACAACCTTTTCTTCTTCAAATCTATTTTATTCTATTCTCACCACCTCAAACCATGAGGTGGGCAGCATATAAATTTAACAACTAAGTAAAAATAATAAATACATACATTCTGGGTGCAAGCTGAGATTGAACTGAGAATGCAAAGTTTGAACAAGGGGCTCCAAATGTGTGGCTCTATGGGAAGTTCACAAAAAACACCTTCCTGGCCCCCTTGACAGGTTCTGCCCCAAAGGCTAGACTTCCGGAAGGCTCCTCTGCAAGCTCCCTTTACTTCAAATCAGTTTACCTGACATGCATCGATTCTTCCTTCCAGGTAACCTGCACATAGCATGTGTTGGGTAATCTGGGATCCATGTACCTCTGGGGAACGACACTGTTCATGGGGAATGATGGGCACATCTGCCTCCTGCAGATATACAGAGAGTTTGTCAGCTCCTAAAGAGGAAGCCAAAGAAAGAAGCACATTGACACACATGAGACCTTGCTCCAGTTTTTGTCAGGACCTCTCACACATATTGGTAGCATTTATTCAATTTTGGTACTGGAGCCTCATACTCGTGTTCCACAAAGTTGTCTCCCTTGATCAGCCCCCTTTCTTCTAGATTGGCTGCAATGCAGTGAAACCTATACTCAGTGGGCAAATCTTCTGTTTTATTATTTGCAGCACTATAGGAGTCGGGCTGTTTTGCCATTTACCAGACATCTTGCTTTACTAGCTCCCATGGCCTGACTTCAGAGCTCTCTGGTAGGTTTCATAAGCAATATTTTAGCAGGTTCAGTCTTAATTCTCTACTCAGGTTTTTCCTTCGCACTTTCTGTAAAAACAACCCTGTTTGACATTCCTTGCTTCTTTAAACAGGATGCACTAAAGCCCTCTCTCACCATGCCTTCCAGCTTCTGGGATCAAATGAGCCATTATTCTCTCTGAAACGCCCACATACACGTATACAGAGGCTCTTCAGTGAAACCCATACTCATGGACGAAACTGCTAAGGAAAATACCTGCATGTAAATTTGCAGTATGCCATCATCACAGTTTTTAATTTAAATCTATCTAGAAGAGAAGGATGGAGGATATCCGAGTGGCCAGCCTGTTTTTTCTTTATACCCATAGGTCAGGTTTGCAAATTGCTCAAACAGCATGAATACAGAAACAGGGAGACTGGGAATAGATAGGTACTATTATTTTTCCTTTCTACAGAGAACACGGACAGGGGGAATTTTGTTACTCCAGGAACTGCTGTAATTCAGAGAAGGGTGGGGGGTTTGACTGAAAGATTATTTTTGCTTTTTCTTCTATTGGTTGATAAGAAAGAGAACTGGTTGGCTCTTGGTATTCTCGGCCTGTTCTCCAAATTCTGAGGTCTCCAGGAGTGAAAGCAATCAAAACAAAACATGTGGAAACACTGGAGGAGACTGAAAAATGAAAACTGCACTGCATGGAAGTTCTCCTAGAAAGTGTTGGGTACCAGGATCCATAACTGGGGGGAAAAAATGATCCCCTTTAAGTCAGCTCGGCCCTGTCAACTTCATTTACCATATGGCCATTGCAAAAACATATGACTGATAACAGCCTCAAACCACCGCTCTTGTAAGGAAGAATTTAGTTTAGCTCTTCAGGAAATGTTTTTACTAACCAGACAGTAAATGAAATTACTGCTGCTTTTTAAAGCACCTTTCTTTGACATCGTGTTCTCTAGATGTGTCAATCTAGTATTCCTACACTTGTTAACTAGCAAAATTGGACTTCTTTTCTAGGGAGTGTCAGAGTGGAAAACTTTTTTAAGGACATTGTGTGCTAGACCTGAAAGCAAATATCTCAGCAGAAGACCAGCAAGTTTCAAGGAGTCATTGTACTGGTATAGTTTAAGATTGGAAAAACCATTCTGCAAATTGCATTCTGTAAGCCCTATCTTGTTCTGCTTCCATAAAAGTAATGGCTACCTGCCTTGTCTAATATTAAATCAAAAGCAAGTTGCATCTGGATGCCAATTACTGGAAAACACAATAATAAGAAGGCTATGGCCCTTGTGTTCTCCTGAACCATTGTATCTGGGTCTGCATCTCGGAACCCAATATTGGGTTACATAGGCTCATTAAACAGGTTATAAGGAGACAAAATGAGAAAACATACTTTTCCCCTAACAAAGTTCTGGATGAAGCTTGATATAGAATGATGGTCAGCCAATCAGATCACCCTCAAGTCTGGCTTATCTGTTTAGCATAGCCTCCTTACCTTCATACATATGTCCCCATCCTGCAATTTGGCAGTTTCCATTGCTGTCATCTGTCTCCAAGGAACCAGGCAGACATATAGGTGAAATGGAGTTTGAAAATCCAATGCAATGTCCTGGGGACTTTTCTGTCAGTTGCACTAGAGCTGGGGATAACAGGCCAAAACTGAATTAGGGCTCAAATATGAAGATTTCAGGAAGCAGGCAGACTGAATGAAAGAGTGAAAAGGCTGGTATTGCTTCTAATGGAGTATGGCTGAAGGCATGGAGACTTGGACCAAAATAAGATTCTTTCATCAAGAAGCATATGACAAATTCTGCCAAAATCCAGCATTATTTTTTACTATAGCATGCTAGAGCTACAGTGCATGGAATAGGATCCAACAATAAAATTGTGCTATTCTAGATAATGATGATCACTTTGATCAGACTCAGCTACCATGGTCAATCTAATTCCATCGATTCCTCACCCATCCACTAGGTTTGAATTGCTTTTGAAAATTGCTTGCTCTTTACAGAAACTGAGGTACGCAATGAACACCCTGTGGACAATCTAAGATGAACTAGGCATAGTTTGTACCGAGTCTGGGAGACACTGGAAGCTAAGAGATGTTCATTTCCAAAGCTGGAGAGAGTGGATGGAATAGATATTTGTAACCCTTGAGAGTTGGATTTAAAAAAAGAGGTCCTTACCAATGTCATGCTCCTTAGTTATTTGTGAATAATTCTCATGCAGTTGATACTTCTGTACCTGGAACTTCACAGTGCCTTCAGTGCTGGTGTTGTAGAAGATCTGGCCAAGCACCACTGAAATTCTAGACACATCTGGCCTACAGCACAAAATGTATGATCAGCAGAACTTTTCGAGGCGAGAACTAGATTCTCTAAAGGAGCCTTTAACAATGCATGGTGTGTTAATTAGAAACCCCATGATTCCAACATCTTGAGGGCAATGTGCTATGGAAAACGTCTCTGGAGCAGTAGACAATCTTTTGAGGGAGGGGGAAATCAGCAGGGCCAAAGCTAAAAGTAGGGGCAGATACTCCCTTTAATCTTTCCACCCAATGTAGCAGACTATCAAGAAAGGAAAAGATCGGTAATGCCAGAGATCTCAAATGAATGCTGCAAGGCCTTTTGAATTAGGCTAATGGCCTCATCTACTTAGGCCAAGGGGCAGGGAAGCTCAACTACTTTTGTTTACACAACAGTAATCCAAAGCTTAGATAACTGTCATATTAAATGCCGGGGTTGTCCTTCCAGTTGATCAGGAACTTGCAGCTGAGGTAGAGTGTGGTAGCTGGGTTGTGAATAGGACACCTAGCTGTGCAGAGCTGGGCAGGAGTTACACTACAGCTAAAATAAGTTCATGGCCGCCTGTTAGCTATTGAATCAGGTAGATCTTAAACAACTTGGAATTAGGATAGCTTGTGGCAGTCTATCTTTGCTATTATAGTACAGGTCTGGTTAGTCACCAAGGTCATCAGTAAGATCCTGCTGAAATTCCTAATTCCTAACAGGTGAGTAATAGTCATAGCATGGAAAAGACACTGAGACTTGCCTGAATTCTAGGCAATGTGCAGCGGTCAGGATCCAGCAGGAATCAATGAGGCTTCCTCCACAGAATTGCTCTCCAATGTAGAGAGCAGCAAGATAGGGATGGGCACCAGGAAGTGCCACCATACCCCCTACGATACGGCTGCGTGAGGAAATGATTTTTGTATAGCGTTGTCCACAAATTGGAGCCGAGCTAGTGGCAGACTTGGGGTTGCTGTTCACATGGCTCATGGTCATCTCTTCGAGAGGTGCTCCTGTCGCTTTTGTTATCAGGTCACCTGTGTGAAAAACCAGCTGACTCATTCACTTCTGGGGTTCAGCCATACTCAGCTCTTTCAGGGAGAACAATTTGCCTTACCAACATTTTGGGGGCTACAGCGTGTAATGTTACAGTACTCCCAGGTGATTCGTCTGTCTTGTAGCAAGAAACACCATGGCTGGGTGTCGTTGTCTGGATTTCTGCATGAAGAAAATGTTTAGGATTTTTCAGATTAGACTAACATTCCTTTACAATATAGCGTTCCCTTTCTTACAATTTTCTTTAATCTGTTCTACTGTTTAGGAGCATTTGGGCTTTCTACATCCCTGGATACTTTGCTTCTTCAACCCTTTATATTTATTTCATTTACTTTTATTTTTTTAATCAAATTTATCAGCTGCCCATCTTTCCACATGGTAATTCTGGGCAGCTTACAATATATTGTCTCTTTCTTTGATTCTCATTAAATGGATCTTCTTTCCCCATTTGTACCTCTAACTACCACATAAACCATGGCCCATCAATGTCCTTTTTTCCTGGGGCTCCAATGAGATTACCTTCAACTGGTCTCCATTTCATTGATGAGACTCCCTTAGGTTATCCTGAGTTGACTTACTCTAGAAGAAGTATTTCTCTCCTTATTCTGACACTTTTCAAGGATGGATGGCCTCAAAGCACATACACTCTGTCTGGCTTAGTCACCCTTAGAGGGTAGTGAAGTGGATGCAGTGACTTGAAACAGACCCAATAGAAGATTGGCAGTGGGGCAATTTTGTTTTATGACAACTCAAGGATAGGCAGATAGTCCTTCAACTCACCAGTGGGGAAAGGCCCACCCTAAAACTTTGTCTCACCTGCAGAAGGTGTGTTCCCCTAGACCCAGGCTTACTGCATTCCTGAGTTCGACGGAATACTCCATAAGCAGGATTGGGGAGTCCCAGGGTAGGCAAGGTGCCCCTGAGGAAGTACTCTGAGCCATGCCTCGGTATAGGTGCCCATTCCCACTGTAGCAGATTTCAGTGTGATCTAGGGCACGAAGAGATCAGAGACAGATTGTAAAACGTCGAAGAAAAATGTGAGGAATCTGACTCCTTACCGTGATTTCAGAATGCTCTCCGTCTTCTGGGTCATATATAGGGGGCAGCTGAAAATATTTTGTTACTTGAGAGAGGAGCACCCACAAGAAGGGCTCAAACAAGTCAAAATGATAACCAAAATTGCGATCTTGATTTTCTTAATAACCCCCTCCCACAATGCTCCTGGCTTGAAATGTTGGCCCATATATATAGAGTTTGACTGGCAGTTAAATCAGCAAATAGGTGCTATCTGATTGGGAATATAGAACAAATGCCTCTTTTTTCTTCCTTGCCAACGTTTTATATGACCAACTGCCAGCCTTCTCCATTTGAGGCAATCATTCTATTGCCTGCTAATAGTGCTGGCACTTGATTTTGTGTTGTTTGCAACAGCTTTACAGCAAGTGAATGTTAATGCTGGGACACAGGAATAAAGTTGGCCCTTGTTTAGAAAGTTTCTATTACATGGATTGTCCTAATCAGTTCTGCCCCTCTTCTTTTACATTTAATGGACACAACATGCTTTTGTAACTCAAAACCCACAACTCAAAAGTCTCTTTGACTTTATCATACATCCAGCAGTTAGAGCCCATCTGTCCATAACATCAGCCTAGGAAACTATAAAATCTAATTGCATTGACTGGATATTTTACACGGAATCCAGAACCAAGACAGGAATGTAACAATTTTATTTTTTCCCAGTGGGCTCATAATTTCACCTTTATTATTTTCTTTTCTTTTATGCTAGCATATGACACATCTGCCAATTATTTTTGCCCTTTCTCTAGCACCGCTTTAGTGCTGTGAAGATGGATACATGAAAAATAAGACTATAAACATACCTATGTCACACAGTGGTCCAGAAAATTTTTCAGGGCAGCTGCAGACCAAGTTCTGACCCAGCTGTACGCACTGACCTCCATTCAGGCAGGGGTTGCTGCTGCATGCTGTGGGTCCCAATAGAGAAAGATACAAAAGAAACTGTCATGTCAGCTCCAACAAGAGGAGGCTCACATTTGGTAGCTTGTGTTGACGTAGCACCTGGATCTCCAACAGGCCTGCCTTCTTTGAGGCCTCCCAGGGCCCCTGCCACTCCTGATTCGATTTGTTTTATTTCATTACTTTTTCTTTTGTATTAAAATAATACAAAAACCGAGGGAAACTAGCATTATAGAGCAAGACAACATTCTGTACTTCCAATATGTCTTTGACCCACCTAGACATTCGGCGGCTTTCTTCCAAAATTATTTAATGGGTGGCTTTCTCTCATGTTGCCCACTTGCCCAAGGGAAAACAAGAATTAAATTGAGGTGGTAGAGAATCCCTAGGGGAGCATATTTATGTTGAAGCTTAATTTGCTATGTAAACCCAGCCTGTCTGGCTAATTTACACATACATACATACATACATACATACATACATACATACATACATACATACATACATACATTCTTTCTAGTGTTTATCAAGCAGGTGCAGAGTCTATTTCTTTGGATCAACCAAATGTCTGTTAGTTACAACAGGAACTGACTCACCAGCTTGTTGCCCAAGCTGACATCGGGGTGGAGGAGAGGGAGGGAGGGAGAGTGTGTGTGTATGTGTTTGTGTGTGTGTGTGTGTCTGTGTGTGTGTGTGTGCATGACTGGCTCAAAGTCACCTAGCTGGTTTTCATGCTGAAGGTGAGATCCGAACACCCAGTCTCTTAGTTTCGAGCCTGGAGCCTTAACCACTAGAAACTGGCTCTCACAATTCAATATATTGTATAAACCAAGAAAATCAGTTTGTTCAATAATGTTGTGCAAACATAATCTATAATTAGCATTACTGTAATACTGGAGCCTAAGTACACATTGCACACAAACGCACGTAACCAAATTACAGCAGCCTTTTAACGTGCAGCGCTGCGGTGAAAAGAGTGCAGATCCCATGCTTGGAGTATTACAAAGGGATTCAAACATACGGCTGTCAGTAAAACTGTGCCCTCAAGGAAATATATAGTGAGACCACACTTGGAATGCAGTCCCCACCCCTTCAGAGTTGTATCATGGAACGAGAAAAGGTACAATAATTGGGTAATCGAAATAACTAGGAGGCTGGAGCAGCTCCCTCCCGAGGAAGGATTCAGCAGACAGGGCTCTTTAGCTTGGAATGAGGGAGAATAAGGAGCAAAGTGGTAAACTAAGTAAATCCATACCTGGCAGAGATCATATTATGAAAGGAAAGGTTATCACCCTCTCTTGTCAGAATTATTCAGGAATGACAGAAGGAAATATTTTATATAGCACAGTTAAGCTTTCCGGAATTTACTGCCAGAATTTACTGCCAACAATGGGATTCAACAGCTTTGTGGAACGTTAGGTTCTAAATGGCCGCTATCACTGGTGGCTATTTGCTACCTTCCAAATCATAGGCAGCAGGATGCCTTAAATACGGGTCCTGGGAAGTAAAAGTGGAAGAGGACCATCACCACCCAATCCAAGCTGGTGAGCATCTCAAATGCATCCAAGTGGCCACTGTGTGGCACAGTATGCTGGCCTAGAAGGAACTATAGCTTGATCCAGCAGGACTCCTCCTCTATGAATTCCTCATTAATGAATTTAAAGAAAAAGGGTTTTTCAAGAAGAGGATGAGAAGTGATGGGAGGTACTGAAGGGAGTAAGAACATTATCACGCAAACATCTCCAGATCAATGAAGCCCCATATAATTTTTTCTTTGAAAAAATCCAGTACGTCTGGATTTTTTTTGAAAGATACAAACACGTGATAAAGCCATGACTTCTATTACAATAGTACATACCTGTACTTTTCAATCTTTGCATCTATAAGACAGGTGGATTTCAACTCCTAGAATTGCTAGCTGAGTAATTGAAGTTGCAACTGAGAGTTGAAGTTGCCATGGTTGAGAAACACTGGTATATACAGTCCACTTTCCCTTAAGCTCTCACAACAGACTGATACAAATGTTATATTATGTCATGTCCTCATGTATGAGGTTTTACATGACTTCTTGCATGGATGCAGAGTATATGCTATGTGGAATTTTCAGTTACGATGACCAGCAGAAAGGACCATGTGATCAGTTTCACCCATTTGGGCCTCATCAGATATAGGTAGAATAACATCTAGCTACTCATGTCTGATGAGTTCCAATAATAGACAAAATTGACCATATGTCTTCTAGTGTAATGGTGCCATCTGATTGATACATTAAAAAGGTAAACTTCCTCAAAAATCAAGCTTGGCTTCTGGGACTAATTTTAGTTTGAAATTTGATCTTTTTTCAACTTCCCAATCTAGTCAATAGCCATAAGGTTGCTTATTGGTCTTCCATTCAAATAATAACTAGGCCTGATCCTACTTAACTTTTTGAGATCAGCCAAAGTCAGTTAGATGTACCAGCTAGTATTAAAACTATTAGTTTTGGTATTGCCTGCTATTTGAATCTCAGGGAAAAAAAGTAATTCTTACTTTATTTGAGTCTTTATGTGATCCTACTTCATTAGAAAGTGAAGCTTATACTTTGAGCAACATGCAATGGAGAGATTTCTCCCCTTTATTCAGCATAATTGGTTTATAGCTTGCATCTGCCATTTCTGACCTTTTCCATGTATTGTCTTGCAGAGAATCTTCTTTCTGTTACAGCGGCACTCCTGCAGTCCAGTAGAGGGAAAATATTGCAGCCATGTTTCCTTCTTGCCAACATGCAACCATCTTCGTGATCCAAAGCAGCCTTCTGTGAAGTCAAGCCACAGGGTGAGACTGGACTCAGCTCATACTAACCTTCAGCAATACTGCCTGATCATCAGAGAGGTTTACAAAAACACCACATCCCTTCCTACCATAAAATTCAGAGGAAGCCTATAGCCTCATTAGAATATGGAAGAGTTTAAAAGTTGTCCGCCTTCTTAAAACCCTGTTACCACATCATAAAATTCTTTCTCTTTTCTTTTGGACACTCTATGCTGCCAGGAAGAAAAAATACAACACTATGAAAACCAGGAGCTCCTTCTAAGAGGGAGCTATGGCTGTCAGTCAATTAATTTGAAAAGCCATAGGCTCCTGTAGACTCCAGCAAGGAAAAGCATGATATTACGTTGACCTTGGTTGTGCAAAGACCTCTACACCTGACAGGAAGGGGACAGGGCTATAGCTCCAGAATCATACCTTTCTCACAGCGTCTCCCATGGAAACCAGCTGTGCAGCTGCAGTGGAATCCATCTTTCCTAGCTTCGCAGGCACCCCCATTCTGGCAGGGGTTAGTATCACAGTACCCTGAAAAGAGATGACGATAGACTATCATCCCTGGATAAATACAGCTGATATTTGACTGTGTACAGACTACAATAAAGCGTGGGCATAAAATTTGACACGGTAGATTGCAGCCATATAAAAAATATGGTTTCATGTAAGATACATTCACATGCTGTCCCTGAAAAAAAAATCCTTTGTTTGGGCCATAATATGCAGGTTTAAAAAAATAAATAAACACCACTGACTCACCTGTTGGCTTTTCCTCTTTCTGACAAAGCTTCCATTGTCGGTCTCGATCATAGTTTTCTGTGGTGGCGCACCTGATAGGGAAGAGTCTCATCTCATGCAAGGTGTGCAGGGAAGATGGGCCAATGCCACAATTTGCACATTGTGACTTCTTTTTTTTTTTTTTCAAGGTCAATCAAGCCTCAAAGTGTCCTCTTCTCTGCTCACTGCATGCTCCCAAGTTCTCATTATTCCTGTGAGCAATCAATACTTTTCTGCCCAATCAATACTTACCAGCGCTGAGTTTTAAGAAAGTCACCAGGGAGACAGGAGTAGTGCATTTTGCGTTGGTAACGGAAAGGAAAATGGCAGGATTCCTCACTGGATGATGTCACTGCAAAGCAAAGGGAGATGGGTCTATTTCTTGAGCAAAAAGGCTGCCCTATAGCTCTCCTATTTCAGCTAGTGATCTGGCAGGGCTGTCTAGCTTCCCTTCATATCTATGGACCTTTTGATTATAACAGAGAACAACATCTTTTTTATGCAATTATTACAGGTGACTTATGACCACAATTAAGCCCCCAAATTTTGTTGTTGAAACATTTGTTAAGTGAATTTTGCCTCATTTTATGACATTTGTGCCAGAGTTGTTAAGTGAATCATTGCAGATGTCAATGATTGTTAAGTGACTCTGGCTTCCCCATTGACTTGGCTTGTCAGAAGGTCGCAAAAGGGGATCACATGACCCCGGTGGCACTGCAACCGTCATAAATAATGAGTCAGTGGCCAAGCATCCGAATTTTGATCACCTGATTATGGGATACTGGAACAGCTGTAAGTGTGAAACATGGTCATGTCACCTTTTTCAGTGCAACTTTGAATGGTCACTAAATGAACTGTTGTAAGTCGAGGACAACCTGTCTTTCATAGAATTCAGGCTCCATTGAACATAATTGTTGAAAGGGCATTGCATTTTCTCAACAAGATCTCAAAAGGCATCCACAGCAAAATTGACTTAAGGGCCAGCAGCAAACATCATGGAGGAACAGATGGCTGTGAGCCACCCTTCCCCCACATATCTTCATATATGCTAATTTATTCTCCATCACTGGCTGCCCATTCTGATGCAACCCAATTAGTGCAATCCATACATATAACAGATGTGTGGCAATGGGGGGAGGGGGGGTTGAGACCTCAATTTAGTAGAAATTATCCCAAAATTATAGGATAAAAATTAGTAAAGAGCAAATGCAAGCAGCCAATGAGAAATGAGTTTGTTGGATGACCACTTTTGAGAATCACTGCCAGAAAGAACAGAAAACATGAAATTATAGACTGCAGGAAGCGAACATGATTTGGAGTCTAGAACCCTCACTTTAATAACTGCATCATTCATTTGCTCTTTTTAAAAATATTTTGATCATTTATTATCTCCCCCCTCCCAATCCCAACTCCTGCCAATTATTTCACAAGTTCAATAGATGGATGGATGGATGGATGGATAGATAAATATAAATGATAGAGAGACAGAGAAAATACCAGCAGGTTATTCTTTTCCCAGCAGCAACCTTTTACCTTTTTATACCCCGCATCCCTCCTTTACCTATAAATAGTGATCCTTCTTCTCCCATTTTCAAAAATGCCCCCATTTGGTCTGTGCTTGCAAGAAACCATAAACAGTCAGTTCTTTCCAAACACAGGCAACAATCCTGTAATGAGGCTTCCACTCCCTTACATTTTTCCCTGGTAAAAGATTATTGCTTTTCTTAAGTGCTAATGTGGTGGTGATGGTGGGGAGAGAGTAGAAGCAATCTAGCCTTATTCCTGATACTTTGGGCTGCTACTGGTATATCAGCCATTGGCTGGTTCCTGCCCCCACCCTTGCCCCCTTCTTCTATTCCTATCAAATGTGGCCTAGCCGCAACTCTTCCTTTAGCTGTCCTGATTTCCAAGCAACTCTAATGGGGAGATGATGGAGGCAAGATCCAATTTCTTAGTGTTGCTCATGGTGTTGTAGTGGTCCAACAGTGAAAGATGTGGTGCAGCTCTCAAGAAAACTTCTTTGGGGAAACTCCCACTTTTAGGCTGAGCTGAAGGGAGTCAGAAGCGCCAAGCTTGAAGTTGGTAGGATTGCTTTTCTTTGATTGACACAAGAATCTTTCCCTACCTCCCCCCCCC
>JANHFL010002767.1:280197-290848 GCA_032468155.1 Oxyrhabdium leporinum | reverse complement strand
TATCTATCTATCTATCTATCTATCTATCTATCTATCTATCTATCTATCTATCTATCTATCTATCTATCTTTCTATCACAGTTGTGTGCTACCTGATTCCCAATGACTCTGCTGGCTCACAACAATGCAAAACAAGAGAATTATAGTTAAATCAATTAAAAGAATGAAAGATTTTAAAAAGTGACAAAAACAGACTGGATGGAAATGAAGGAAGGGGTCTCGCTCTCCTTGACAGCCAACAGCTGGTTTGTTTAGGCAGAGGGAGGAAAAATGTGACTTTTTTGGTTTAGTATTAATTGCATTGAAAATAGAGGGGCGTAGAGCACCTAATGAACCACTTAACTTCTATTGATTCATTTTTGATAGACTTTGATATGTATTTTATTATAGAGGATTTTTTTCAGGTTTTTTATGAGTATATATACTCTACCTACTTAATTCAGTAAAGCATTGGACACAAAAGCACTAACTAAACCGGCGTATTGCTGTACGTTTAGGATTGCAGTTAATGCCTTGAACTAGCAACACATCTGCTGCATTAGCAATATTTTAAATAAAAAGGAAAATAAAGACCAAAAAACATTCTCTGTAAAGACCAACCACACTCTGGAAGGATATCAAGTTGTTTCTCCTTATGTCTTCTGTTTTCTGAATAAAGCAACTTGGAGCTAAAATTTCTGTCCATTCATTATTAAGAAATAACATTCAGCTGAAAGAAAAATCTTTATGCGGAATTTTGTTTTTCTGTTTTACTGTCAAAGATGACTGCATTTCTCAAGGACTTCAATTTAAAGCAATTCTGAATTTGTGATAACAAAACAATAAGAAAGGTCAATCCTTCATAAAATGTTAGGACCTTGTTATACTCAGAAGAATTATTCTCTTACGGTTGTTATGATTCACCTTGCTATGTTGAAATAATCCAGTTTCTTTAAAAGTCCTAAATACTTTTGTATTTCTTATTTTAAAGGGTTAACGTAATGAATCATTATCAGAACCCATTATTGCCTAATTTAGTAACTACCTCTGATTTGGGTTTTTATGTAGGAAGCTGGGGGCTAGACTCCCCAAAAGTTGGGAGAGGACATAAAAATGATTCAATTTCATTTGAATTTAAATTAATAAACTACAACTGATATGATTATTAGATACAAGAGATTAAGATTCCTTTTCTGCCCCATTACAAAGAACTACAGTTTGATAATAACTTTTAGATTGGCTTTGAGAACTACATCCAAGAATTTTAAAAATTATCCTGAGGTTCTGTATTTTAGTGTCCTTAATGGATGTGCCCCATTTGTAGTATCCAGAAGGTACTGTTGAAGAAGTAGGACTATTTGTATATCATGACACTTTATCCATATAAATCTCACATTATAAGTAGTCTGTATTATAATCCATTTAAACACCAATGAACAATGCTGGTTGTTTGTAGCCTTCTTAACAGTTGCAAATAGAAAGCTTTATATTTTCTCCAGATCTTCTTCCCCAGATAGATATTGATCAAGATTCTGTAAAAGACCAGGTTCAGACATATGTCCAGATCTGGCAGTGGTAAGAACTGAAGAAACCATGCTATGCCAGTGTAACCAGGACCTCCTTAATGGGGCCTTTTAATCAAGTAGTTGAGAGTCTTTTATAGCTTGCATGCTGTTGTAGCTCTTGATGCTTCAGCTGTTAGGCTGGGAAATGTATTGGGAGATGATAACATGTAACAAATTAATCCATATCCTTCAAGACATTTCCAAAGCTGATTTGTACAGATTATTACTTATTTATCTCCCAATCTTCTGGACTTTGAGCCAAAATCTTGCGCAAATATATAAATAGAAAGTAATAATCCCAACAATTGCAATGCATCCAGTCTTGATTAACACGATAAACCTTCCTCGCCTCATAATATTCCTGAATTCTGAGTCTTGCCTGCCAAAGTTTCTCCTTGCCAAGCTTTTGTTAACCATAATCTGTTAAATAAATTATAATGGCTAAATTCACACACTACACAAAGCTATAAAATCATAGTTTAGAAAGCACAATGCTAACTTGAACAGTACAGTAAGACCAAGCCAAATTATGTTATGGTTCAGCACAATGCATGAATTCTACAATTAAAGTCACAACAAGCACATTCATGTGTTGCTTCCCAAACCATTATTTTCCTGCGGTCATCTGTATTAGGATGAAAGAACTAGGTAGCAGCCATGTTCTGGTCATTAGATGGGAGCAAAATGGAGCAGTTCTAAACCAGATTATTGCAACACGAATCTGATAGCTCTAGTCTGGATTCCTGGTTTATTTTTACTTTCTGTCCTCTTCTTTAGACTAGTCTTTGCTCCCACTGCTTCAGATTGATTGTTTTTGGGCTACAGTTCTTATCTGATCTTGAAAGAACATTCTAATCTAGTCTTCAACCTGATGACCAACCAGCATATCCATTGGAGCGCTGTTTGGGACAGTGGGAACTATAGAACAAACACTCTGGTGAAGACAAGATTGGGAGATACAGTTTCATCCACTCCCCTATATCTTAACTTAAAGAAGGCCATGATATAGGCTGGGCTAATGATGCATCATGCCAGTCAAGGCAAGCATTAAATCAATAACTCATAGATAAAATTTCTCTCTCCCTCTTTCTCCCAATCTGCCAAAGAGGAGCTTATAACTTAGGTTGCAGTAGTATCCAGGGGAAGATACCTCTTTCACCTAGAAAGAAGCCACAGACAAAGTTCAATCTTTAAGAATTATGCTCCTCCTATGGCGCTCCCCTGTGTTATTAGCAATCTCACCTGGCTCCATAAGATTTTGACTGACTGTGCCACAGCACGGTAGCTTCCAATCGTCAGGCTTCATGTTAAAATAGTATACCAGGGGGTCAAGAGCACTGTTAATACTAGCAAGAGCCATAGCTGCACGCTGGGCAGAGCAAGTGAAGTGCAACAATCCTGGAGCTGAAAGAACGCCAATACGGCCCAGGGTGTGTAGCACATGGATGGTATGAAAAGGGAGGAAACAGAAGATGAGCAGGCTCATCACCATCAAGAGAGTCTGAAGGGAATGCCTACGCAATGAAGATGCCTGCATTGTCCCATGGCCCAGATTCATAATTCGGTGGGCAATCACAATGGAACAGATAATGATGGTAAGGAAGGGCAGGAAGAAGCCCAGGGCTGAGGAAAATAGGACCATGGCTGCCAAACTTCCACTCCAAACTTGGGCTGGGAAGTTTTCCATGCAGGCGGTGTTTCCATTGGAGAAGCGATGAGTCACGGTGCTCTTGGAGAAGAAGATCAGCAATCCAATCCCTACCAAAGACCAGATAGCCATGGAGAGCAACACACGATACAGAGGCCATTTGAGGCGCAGGTAGAAGACAGGATGGAGGACAGCCACATAACGCTCTAGGCAGATGCAGGCCAGGAAAAGGGTGCAGCAGAACATGTTGGCCAGGAAGAGGGCATTGGTGGCCTTGCACAGGCCTTCTCCAAAGGGCCAGTCATTGCGTCTAGCATGATACACTGCCTGTGATGGCAGCGACAGGGCAAAGAGCAGGTCAATGATAATCAGGTTGTAGATGAAGATCATGATGGGTGGGGCCTGGGCTCGGTAGACCCAAGAGCTCCATAAGGCCATGCCATTTGAGGCCAGGCTCAGGAGACAAACCAGGCTGTAAATGATGGGTAACAGTAAGTGCTGGAATGCTGCTTCAGCCACACACTGCAAATGTTCTGAGTTGTTAGGGAGAGAGCCTGGCGTTTCCCTCAAAGGGAAGGGTGTATCTGTGCCATTCCTCCACATCTGCAAAACAAAAATAAGACTTGCATGTTAACTTAACTCAGAGTGGACAACCTCTGGACGTCTTAAGGAACACCAATCACAGCAGGCCTAATGTGAAGTGGAAACTCTGAGCATGGAGTATTTCCATTGCTTTGTTGGCTGCATGCAGCTGCAAGGGCAGAAATATGGGTGAAGAAAGATTGGACTGTCTACCTTCTTTAAGGTTTCTTTCGTAAGGGCCTATCTGCTTGGCCTGGTCTCCAAAGATGCCTATTGACAGTTTCTGAAGAACATGAATGCACAGCATCTTTCTCAGATTTGTTTCCTGACCCACCACAAAAGCAGCCTTGTTCTGTTTTTCTCTCTCCACTTCAAAAGGGGTGTTTTTCAACTTCTACCAGCACAAGCAATGCAAGGTGTCAGTCTAAAACCAATTATTCTGAGATAAGTCTGTCCTGATCCTGTTTTCCCTCTGAGACCACTGTGGACATGGCATCCCTTCTGGCTGCTGACCACTCATTTTCAGCAGCAGGAGAGTCAGGGCTGCCCCACTGGACCAAAAAGCCACCTCGCTGACTTCTTTTCCCAGCCCATGGGTAGCAGGTGAAGCAGGAGGAGAAAGAGGAGGGGCGGCATTTCTGCCAGCAACAAAAAGACCCATTTCTGCCCATGGAGTAGCTAGAGGGACGCTTCCCTTGCTTCCACTCCCAACCAAGTCAGTGAAAAGGGCCCTTCAGCCCACAACCCTTCCATAATGCCATGGCAACTTTCCCATGGGGTGCCAGCAAAAAAGCTGCAGCTGAAATCCTCTCACTGGACCCGTGGGTAGCTCTACTATGGGGGTTGCAGATGCATGGTCACTTCAGACCAACTGGGAAAGCAGCTCTTCAGCTGCCAGTTCATGGAGAGGTGGGAGTCTGTGTGGTGCCAGGGGCAGCAAAACAAAAAACAAAACAAAACCTTCCCCCCTTCTCTCCCTCTGCTTTACCTGCCCCTCTGACTGGCAGGAGAAGTAGAGGAGAAGGGCTCTTTCACTGCCCAGTCCTAGAGTGATTGCCCTATGGCAATGTTTCTCAACTTCAGCCATTTTAAGCATGCTGGCTGGGAATTCTTAAGGCTGGGAAACACTGTCCTGCGAGATTGGAGACCTTACAGCAGAGTTCCCATAGATCTTCTGCTGCCAGAAATCGGCATCAAAGTTGGTGTTTCCCACCCACTTCTCTTCTCCCCCTCCCACTTGTGCTGCAGACAGACCTTCTCCTCTGCGGCATTGCTAAGGCAAAATAAGCATCCAGAATGCAATCAGCATTTCCTCAAAACAGTATTGTTTTCTGCTGGCTCTTGCCTTGAATAATAACACTTTGGAACATTTAATGTTTTCTTTCCATCATCAACTGAAGGAAGCAATTCATATCCACTATTCAGCTATTCATCCTTTCTGCCACCAGGTAGGGGCACGGCCAATAAACGATTTCAGTTCTGGCACAGAATTTCCTAAATTTGGCAACATCTAAAATGATGTCAAATCTAGAATTCTGAGGAAGAGCTATTCTTGATGGCGGGATTCTGGGAATTGAACTTTTTCTACCTGGAAGATGCTCAGGTTGCCGTGGCAAAAATCCTCATGCTTTCCAGTCTATCCCCTCCCTTTACAATCTCCATCAATAGGTCCAAAATTGCACTTTAAGTCCAGGAGGAAAGGATATGCAGACTACTAGAAAAGGACATATTTTCCCTACATGATGCATATTCTCCTTGATTGACATGATTCTAGGAAAACAGCATATCTCAAGGATTCATAACAGTTGAGAGAAATATTTTATTTAGCTGGTTGTGTTAGAGACTAAAGCCAACTTCAGAACTGGGTGGTGGGGGAAGCATCTGTTTCATTTGCTCCTGCTGCCAGCTTCCCTCCCCCCAAGTACCTTTGACAGCTCATTTCCTTTCTGCTTTCCACACTTCCTGCTGAAGCTTCCCATGTCCCTAACTTTTGTCATGAAAGGAAGCACTCACCATACCCCAGATAAATTAGTTGTCTGAGAGAGATTGCAACATTTCCTACTCAAAGATGAGTATCAGTCTAGCATCTTTTAATTTTTTTCTTACATATGCTGCATTTTTTATTAAGCTGAACCACGCTAAAATTCCATTTGCAAATGAAAGGCAGAGCATTCTGTAACTAATATAGGAATGGCTCAGAAAGCAGGAGCATGTTGCCATATTCCTTCCCACATTAATTAGCAAATAGTTTTCATTTTAATCTGCCTTTCCAATATCTCTAAGGATTTGTTTAAGAAGATATACAGTTGTATTAAGAATGGTATCAATTTTAGACACTGCTTTGCTTGGATTATCTAACATATATAATTTCCCCCCAAAAAAAGATTTAATTTTCTGATGGCTATTTTGCTTGTCTCAGGGAAATAATTACAAATTGCATTCTACAGAGTAAAAAGTTCACAAACAATGAGAAACCTGAATTTTTCCTATTACCTTTTTCAATTAAAGGTTTACTTCCAGTGTAGGACTCTTCAAAATTTGTATGCATTTCTACCTTGCTATTTTTTTATTATTCTGGTAAGAAATGTATCTAGCAGATTGGGAGAACTTGACGATGGGATTAAAGGAAATGCCATTGTCATTAAAACTTTATTATCCCAATTTCAGACCAAGAACAATTCAGGAATAATCTTCAGTTGTAAGTATGTTCCATTTGTTAGGAGAACAAAACAGATCTTATCCAATTTTATTTTAGGAAGTAAGTTATGCTCACATTTCACCCACAAGGCAGAATAGTCTGAGGCTGTTAAATGCATTAAATTGAAAGGCATCAAAATAATGTGAAAGGCAGATAAAAAGAAAAGTATATTCTCACTATGGCATTCTTGCTGCTATCTGCAGTATCCATACCTTGGTGATCTAGAAGTTGCCTGCTCCTTTGCTGGCTCAAGGAACGTGGACAAGATGAAAATGGGTGGGAATTATTCTGAAACAAGATTATAGGCACTCGATCACCACGTTCTGGTTTCCTGTTTGAAGGCTAGGCTGGCATAGTTTTTTTAAGAACATTTGTGGCATTTACCATGGCTGAGACCTCATTGTTACAAGATTCATTGTAGTCAGTGGAAATAAAAGACACCCCTACTTCCAATTTCTGTCCCTATAAAACTGACATTTCTTCACGCGTATCGTATCTGCTCTTGGGAAAACTGCAGCAGAATGAAATTCGTTTCTCGATTTATATTTTCTGACCAATTGCATTTTCTTTGTCAGAACTGCATCCCGCTTTTCCTTGATGATCCCAAAGGACATAGATTATATTGTCCCTCCTCGTTTTTCTCACAGCAACCCCGTGAGGTAAGTTGGGCTGAGTGAAAATGACTAGCCAATCACCTAGTGTACTACTGGGGCTGAGAAAGTAGATCTCTTTAATTATTGCATCACACATTTCCCTTTTGGTTTTATGCTTGAAGTTGTGTTAAGCTCATGAAACATTTCATATTCCTTGTTTCTTGTTCTTCCAGCAGAAAATATTTAGAAAAATCCTCCTGCTGCCAAAAAAAAAGTCCACCCATCAGATTTTGGGGTTTTTTTTAACCACTGGTGTATTAACAAGTAAGAAGAGAATAAGGAGAACTCTTTTCAAGAATCCAAAACATCTTGTAAACATTATTAGTAATTTGCACACACCGTGAATGAAGGGCTAAAACTGAGATATGATGGCACCCTTTCCATAGTCCCCTAGGAAGGAGAATTAAACTCGGGATATTTCACCTCACTTATTCTTAGTCATTATTGTAGACTATAATAGCATCTTCTCTGCCTGCTGTGAATTTGTTTTCTGCAGTTTTGGATGATGTTCTCAGACAATATGGATATCACAGATTTAATTCTCTCCCAGCTGCCACTGTACAATATGAGAGGGGGGGGAGGGAGGGAGGGAGGGAAAGGGAGAGGGAGAGGGAGAGGGAGAGGGAGAGGGAGAAAGGGGGAGGGAGGAATTTGTACATTGAGATGATGGACTATATCCAACACAGTTGAAATGAATACTGTAGGTTTAAATATGCCCCTTAGTTGGATTAAGCTTTATGAAATGCTTTAATTACTGCGAGCTGCTTTTTTCCCAACATATCATTTTGCTTCTATTATCAAGGTGTGTAGGCTGGAGTAGCAGTGGGAAAAAGTATGCAAAGATGCAGAAGGTCTCAGGTGATGGGGAGGAGTGAAATTCCCTTGCTAGGAAGTCATAGCAAAGGAACTCACCAGCTTTCCCTAACCTGTCATTTTGCAAAGCAATTGTGTTTCTCTCATGGCTGAAATTTTGGGGCATTTTAGTTCCAACAAAGCGACAATTTGAGAAGACTGGTATGCACAGTTGTGCTATTTTGTAACTTCAACTGTTTTCATGATTAACAATGTCAGTGTGGTGTGATTATTAAGCATGGATCAAGAAGGTCCAGAGCCAGATGCTCATTTAGTGAGAAGCTCCTGCGTTACCTTGGACCAGCCTCCTGAGCTTAATCTACCTCACAGGGTTCTTCTGATGACAGAAGTTGATGGTAAAATTGTACATGCTGTGGAAAAAAAGTGCATGGGTTTCTGCAAGGCGGTGGTGGGGAGGGACAATCACAACACATGTGTGATGCTATAACCATGCATATGTTACCACTTACACATATGTGTGAAATTAGGTGTGTGATTATGCCATCATCATGCTATTTGGGAGTCAGTGTCAATGCTACAGAAGCTGCTGAAAAGGTGGACTTTAAATATAATAAACAAATATTGACTCAGAAACGGAGTACAGGTAGTCCTTGACTCACCCGTGCTGGCCACGCCCACCCCTTTGTTAGGGCTTATTTTTGGGATAGGGTTTATATTAGGCGCACACTTAAAAATCAGGCTAGGGCTTATTTGCGGGGTAGGTCCTATTTTTGGGGAAACATGGTACATCAAAGGGGCCTCCTCCCAGTTAAAGGAGAATTTATAATATTCCCTTAAGCTACAACTGGGAGCAAGCTAATGGGGTTTCACCAGATGCTTTGATCTTAATGTGTTTCATCCACCACATTCATTCAGAGTCAAATATCTCTTTCCCAACTGTGTGCGTGCTTCCATTTTACAATCCAGTTCCCAGCCATTTATCATCTCCTTCACACTTGCTTGCAACTCTGGGAAACTGTTATCTCCAGAGAAGAACATCCTATTTGTGCCACTTTGGCCCTTCTGGGAGGCTTTTGATAAAACATAAAGAATAATGTTAAGCTTGTGGATGCGAAGAAAAAAGAAAAAAAAAGCAGAAATTGCTAACAGATGCTTACACAGGAACTAAACTTCAGGGAAGACAGCAAGCAGTAGAATTTCATCTCTCCCATTCTGCTGAAGCTGCCTCCTCCTCCCCCCACCTCCCATGTCTTCCTTTCCTCGAGTGCCACCTGCTGCTCTAGGTCTGTCACAGCAGGAGACAAATCCATTGGGTAACCAACCACTTTGGGTTGGTGAACACCCCTGCAAAGTTAAGAATATGTCACAACATGACACAACAAGACCGCCTTCTGTTTATAGGAGGACCGTCATGCCCAACACCAGAGATGCTCTCTATCGTCTCCTCTTCTTCCAACCCAAGAGAGTCTTTACCAACTTAGTTGACTAGCATTCCATCTTTTTTAAAGGTGACATTTTAAAAACACAGCCTTTTGAGAAGGAGCCAAGGTAAAGCATATAGATAGAACTCTCAGTCATCTCAGTCTCTGACCGCAACTGAGCATTTTGGGTTAAACTAGCCCCATTTATAATGCATGGTAATCTAAGACAAAGGTTGACACAAAGCATGAGCAAGTGTCTCTAAAGCCCTCTCCATCCAAATAACTCACATATCAGCCAAAGCTGTGAACAGTGTGGAGATACAGCCTGGCTTCACTCATTTGAACAAAGCCACGTTGGGACTTGTGATTTTAGCTTACTGGGTTGTATGAACTCAACCTTTGTGGCTTATACACTGTGTATTATTGGAGGTATGCAAACGTATTTTGGCTTGAGGGACACACTAGAATTTGCAAAGCATGTTAAAGGTCTTGTTCAAAAATGAGCTACGCTAAGGCCTATTTGAAGGTTTTATTTCATTTTGTGTACCTTTGTGTCAGTTTTTGTCTCCCGCTAACTGCTGGGCCAACTCTCTGCAATTTTCTTGGCAAGATTTTTAGAAATGGTTTGCCATTGCCCTCTTCCTAGGACTGAGAGAGTTTCTAGTCTGATGCCTTAACCACTACACCAACCACTTCTCTGTTTGAAGGTAAAGTTTAAAGATTGAAGGGCTGCAGTGCCTGCCTTTAAGAATCTGCAGTGCTGAAGATCTACTTGATAATCCTTCACCCCGCAAATCCAGCCCTGCCAAAAAAGGTCTGACCTGTTTAGCTGTACTCATTCAGGGATTGCTTTGTGAGGTTGGGGTACACTTTCGTATTTTATGACATGGCAGGTTGTGTAAATGCAGTCTGTAAGAAATATTTACTCCATAAATTGTGATTAAACTAAATATAATTTAAGATGAGGCCCAGCTACAACCCCACAAGCCTAGCCATTTAAGTTTCTAATGAAAGTGTTTCACTAATAAGCAGCAGCTGACTCTGAAGTTTCCTTGGCTTATTGGGACGTGACCTAGAGCAGGGGTGTCAAACTCAAGGCCCGCGGGCCAGATCTGGCTCACAGGGTGCTTAGATCAAGCCCACAGGGCCACCCTGGAAATAATGAAAGACCAGCCTCCCGTGTCTCTATTTTTGCTGGCAGAGCGCTCAGGCCACCACAGGCACTCCCAACACGAGTGACATTGAGCTGCCCACATCTCCCCTGGCCATGCCGCCCCGCCCCCCCCCCGGGGG
>JANHFL010002767.1:259431-270667 GCA_032468155.1 Oxyrhabdium leporinum | reverse complement strand
TTGTTTCTTGTCCTGCCCTCTGGTGCTTTGGAAAATAAATTGACCCCCTCCTCTTTGTGGCAGCCTCTCAAATACTGAAAGACTGTTATCATGTCCCCCCTAGTCCTTCTTTTCTCTAGACTAGCCAAACCCAAATCCTGCAACTGTTCTTCATATGTTTTAGTCTGTAGGCCTTTAATCATCTTAGTTGCTCTTCTTTGCATTTTTTCCAAAGTCTCAACATCTTTTTTGTAATGTGGTGATCAAAGCTGGATACAATATTCCAGGTGTGGCCTTACTAAGGCTTTATAAAGCTGTACAATACTACATGTCATTTTGATTCTATGCCTCTGTTTATACAAGCAAGGGTTGTATTAGTTTTTTGGGCTGCTGCCGCACACTGCTGACTGATGTTTAAGTGCTCATCCACTAGGACTCCAAGGTCCCTCTCACAGTTACTGTTTCTGAGCGAGGCTTCACCTAATCTATACTTGTACCTTTGGTTTTTCCTGACCGGGTGTAAAACCTTGCTTTGCTTCACATTAAATTTCATTTTGTTGGATACAGCCCATTGTTCACATCTGTTCAATGAGCACAACGAACCGTAGTAGTATACTAGTTCAACTGGCTATGGTTTTGCTGCAGATGTATGTACAGCAAAATAAATACATGTTTGGTTATGGAATAAGGTCTGCATGTAAATTCTTGCATGTTTTTTTTTTCTAATTTAAAACATTTATGTAGCTGCCCATCTTTCAACCAAGTCTGGGTGGCTCGCAATCAAACTATTTTTCTGTATAGGAAGTCTTTATTAAAAATAGCCATCAAGGCTAAACAAGTTATCAAATTCTCTTTTGTACAGACATACTTTTGAGAAAACTAACACTTTGTTCTGCAGAGATTCACCTCTCCTTTATCTTTGGTGCTGAACTTGTCTATAAAGTCTTCATCCTTTTATGCTAAAGTACCTATAATCTAATGTTATATATTGGTCAATATTGTGCATTTTGGTGGCAGCAATTTTGCACTAAAACAGGGTTAGGTAACCTCTGAGAGTTGTATTTAATATTTTGATGAAAAGAAAAGAATAAGATAGGATAATCATGCAAATAAAAAGGGTTTGGTGTTTTTTTTCTTTCCTGGGCTTGGGAGAGAATTCAAGTTTGCCTATTTTTAAAAGTCAAAGAATACAGTGAAAAAAATTAAATATGAAGAAAATCAAAGTAATGCCAATAGATACAAAAACCAGCCTTAAAATTGACAATGGAAATGTCAAAAGGGTTGGATAGCTTCTGTCTTGTGGAATCAACCATCAACAATAAAGGAATAAGCAATCATGAAATATGATGTAGATTAACACTTGGTAGAACAGCCATGAATGCCTTGGAAAAGATATTCAGTTGCCATGTTCAGTCTATATTTACAGAGCAAGCTATGGTGTTTCCTATGGCACGCTATGGAAGCAAAAGCTGGACTTTGAAGAAGCAGGATAGGTAGTGTATTGACACCCTTGTACTTTGTTGTTGGAGAAGGCTCCTATGAATACTAAGGACAGTCAAGAAAATAAAGATTGGATCATTGAACAAATCAACCTGGAATTCTCACTCAAGGCACAAATAGCCAAGCTCAAAGTATCTTATTCATTATGTATCTTATTCATTATGTGAAGACCTAGCTCTCTGAAGAACACTGTAATACTGGGAAAGATGGAAGGAAATTGGACAGCCAGCAGTGAGATGGTTGGACTTAATTACAGAATGCAATATTGGAATAAAGACTGAATTAGGAAAAGATTATTAAGGAGAAAATTGGTATGGTCACTAAGAATTGACAATAACTCAAAGATACATAATCAAGCCTATTATAGAGCTTACAATACTATGTTTCCTGCTTCAAAATGGCAGATAATTACACTAACAGCCATATCAGTGAAGACTCTGGGAGGTGGGGAAAAAAATTAAAGTTTCCAAACCTGAGATGCAACAATATTAAGATGGAACTGAGGAAATGGGGTTCCAAACTGTATAAGATATGTTATCTTGAATGCAGCATTAGTAAGTCCTCTAGATGTAAACCAACATTATATGATGAAATGTAGTGTAGATTCCCAGGAGGGAGAGGGAAGCATTGCAGAGGAGTAAGAGGCAACTTAGCCCAGATAACATATGTGAGAGAAAAAGGGTGAAGACAGCCTTTCTCTAATAGTTAACAGAGAATATTGCAGTCTGGCAAGATATTGTCTACCGGTTTCAAACAACAAAGAAAGCTTGAAAGGGTTATCATGTGTCATACTTGGTTTTTGGCCTGACACAATCATGTATCTATAAACTTGCAGGGAATCACAATTTGAAGGAGTCTTTATGATAGCTAAACATTCTCATATATATTCAGCAATACATATACACTCTGATTTTACAGCATTCTCCTTCTGCTCATCAAAGAAAACAACATTAATTTTGTACATCATTATGATATGCCTCTCTTTGGCTCTCTTGTCATAAATTCCTTCTAGGCTTCAAAATAACTTACAAAAACTAAGCTGCCTTTATTCAGCTGTGCCTCTTTGCAGTTATGTACATAGTGAATCCCATTTACAGTACAAATGTTTTCTAAAGGGAATTAGTAAGGCTTTTACTAGGGGAGAAATTGTAGGACCTTTCCCCCTTTTTGAGCAATTCTGTCATGGTAGATGACTGTTCTACAGAGATAAGATGAATAGAATGGCTGAGCTGCTGTCTTCTTTTTTCTTTGCAATGGATTTCTCCTTTGAAAGGAAAAAGTAATGATTGGTGTTGGGGTTTGGTAAATGATCGCACTGGGAGCCTTGCATTGGTAAAACCTTTACAGCGTAGACCTTTATAAGGAATACTTACTTCTGGTGCTAGTTAGCGTTTCCCTTCATGGAGCTGCAGTTGAGAATATTGTACAGCTGGCTGCCCATTGCCTTGATTCACTTCCTTCCTAGATTTGTATAGTTAATCGTATGGTACAATTGTTTTGTGCCATTTTAAGCAATGTCTGTTCTCTAATAAGAAAGAAAAGGGTTTGCTACACATCAGTCTTTTGTATTCTTTTGTCCCTTTCCTGCTGTCTGTAACCCATGGTTAAATTTCCAGGAAAGGTAAAGATGCCCTCAAGCTCAAATTGTGGTGATTTCATTCATACATTTTTCTTAGCAGTGTTCAAGAAATGATTTGTTATTGTTCCAAGATCTTTTTTTGACTTCCTAATCTAGCCAAGACTCTTGGAATTTAAAGGTAGTCCCCCATTTAAGCAATAACTAGGGCCAACCAAGTTCAATTCCTGAGATCAGCCACAGCAGTAAAATGAGTCTCAGAACCACGATGTGTTGATTCTAAATATTATCTCTAATGTCAACAGTTAGGCTTCTCTTCTCAATATAATAATGTGATCTGTACTGTAACTTCTTTCAAACATGGAGCTTTATTTTCTGGAAATGTTGCTCATCTTCCTTTCAATCCATTTCAGTTGATTACATACTGAATGCTGGTGGTACAAAGAACTGGTTTTTCTTTATAAGCTGCAAAAATAGCAAACACACAGTTTCTTCAGTTAGTGAGATAGTTTCTAACTTCTGTGCAGCTGAGCTGACTGTTGTCAGCTCCACTCTATAGATGCATTTAAACCTTCTTGTAAAAGAGTTTCACAGGAAATCTGACCAACCTATTTCAGTTTAACCATACTGGTTCATTACTAAAGGTTTGGGCTGAGAGATACTTCTTAAGACTAAACTTCTTTTTTGTTTCCTTCTTAGAAGTATAAGCATTGCAAGAGAAATTACTATTAGACTTAAATCCTGATGTTTATTCTGATTAGATGGTCTTGCACATCAGTATTTCTCAGCTTCTGATTCCTTTGCTGTAAGAATATTAAGCCTATAACTACCCCTATAGTTTATATTGTTATGGAGGTGGTGGGAGAGGGGGGGGCGGAATCTGTTTTTCTGCAAAGCATCTATATGGGTCAATGCTGTCTAGGTACTCAAGGCAATAAAAAGGCCTCAGTGGGGAAAAGTGATTGCTGGATACCATACGACGAATTGCTGGTACATATAGAAACTTAAGTAGTTTTAAATTCCTATAATCCATCATAACACCCAAGAGCATTTTAGAGGAAGTCAGCAATTTAATTTCTTTTTATTAGCATTGTAAATTATATAGTGCTACTTTGGTTTAGGCTTAGGCCATATCCTTATTTAATGTTCGGACTCAAGCAATCAATATATTGGTAATCTATAAATTGACTTCACAGGCTGTGCAAAACACTTCGGATTAGGTACCTTGAAGTATGTGAATATAGCATCAATCTGTAATTCTTTTAAGAAGTGGCGTCTTTTCCCAGAATCATACGGCTTCCCTCTGTGGCTCTACTACTCAGTCCTAGAGACGTGATTTATTCAAAGAATTTCAGATAGGTGCTATATTTATGCTCCTGTGCGGTCCACATGTGATCTGAAACTCTGCACAGCCCTATCTTACAAGTTCCTGTCCTTTGGCACTTGTTCTTTTGTAAAGCGACTTCATTTGTGTATTCAGGACTTGGCACTGAGTAGAGTGTAATGTTTACTTGCAATTGTGATATGGAAGAAAATCCTGGAGATCGTATTTCAATGCACTATGTCACTGAAGGTTATTTACAGGGAGAAGGTCCATGATCTTAACGAAGCTCTTCACACTTTCATCATTCGTGTCTGCAGAGAATCCCTTGGCAATGTTCTAGATAATATATTGCTCAGAAAAAAAGTTGGGGTAGATTTGACCACTGATTGAGTTCTGATGGTGAGCAACAGTTCGTAACGACAGGATATGTATAAATAGTGTGTTCTGGTTTTCTCACTACTTTATTGGTGTTTTCTTTCTTATTTGTCCCACGTAGGTGGAGGTGGGAATCGGAAGGGCAAGAGTAAGAAATGGCGTCAAATGCTACAGTTCCCACATATCAGCCAGTGTGAAGATCTTCGGCATACATTGGGTGAGGACTTTGCCTGTTACTTTTTTGACCCTATTTTACTAGTGCAAGGATTGCTTGGTTATAAGTGAAAAGACTTCAAAGGCTTGGAACAAGATCGTGCTCATTTGTTCTCTGGGAACTGTGTTCGTTCATCTATTTGCATGACTGTGCTGGATTTCATAATAGCAACAGCCCTTAGACTTATATACCGCTTCACAGTGCTTTTACAGAGTCAGCGTATTTCCCCCAACAGTCTGGGTCCTCATTTTACCGACCTCAGAAGGATGGAAGGCTGAGTCAACCTTGAGCCTGGTGTGGTTTGAACTGCCAAATTGCAGGCAGCTGGCAGTCAGCAGAAGTAGCCTGCAATACTGCACTATAACCACTGCGCCACTGTGGCTCTATAAGGGTGCCATTATAATGAAAAACATTTCCGACATGGAATTATGACCTAACTTGCCTTGTACAGGTAGTCCTCACCTTACGACAGTTCATTTAATGACCATTTGAGGTTACAACATCACTGAAAAACCTGACTTATGACCGTTTTTTCACACTTACAACCATTGCAGCATCCCCACGGTCACTTGATTTACATTTGGATGCTTGACAACTGACTCACATTTATGACGGCTCCAGTGTCCTGGAGTCATGTGATTCCCTTTTGTGACCTTCTGACAGGCAAAGTCAGTGAGGAAACTAATTTAACAACCCTGTTACTAATTTAACAGCTGCAGTGATTCACTTAACAAATGAGGCAAGAAAAGGCGTAACATGGAGCAAAATTCACTTAACAAATTTCTCACTTAACAACATAAATTTTGGGCTCAGTTGTGGTCGTAAGTTGAGGACTACCTGTACTGTATCTTCTCATTATGACCCACTGATTGTCTTATGAAGGGACAATGCAAAATAGCAGAATACAGGCAGTCCTCAACTTAACAACAGTTTATTTAGTGACCGTTCAAAGCTACAACGGCACTGAAAAAAGTGACTTATGTCTGTTTTTCACACTTAATAACCATTACAGCATCCCCATGATCATGTGATCAAAATTCAGTGCTTGGCAACTGCCTCATATTTATGACGGTCACAGCATCCCAGGATCATCTAATCCCCTTTTGCGACCCTCTGACAAACAAAGTCAATGGGGAAGACAGATTCACTTAACAACCCTGTTATTAACTTAACAACTGCACTGACTCACTTAAGAACTGTGGCAAGAAAGGTCGTAAAATGGGGCAAAACTCACTTAACAAATGTCTTAGCAACAGAAGATTTGAGCTCAATTGTGGTCGTAAGTCAAGGATTATCCCTATAGGAGAGAATTGCAAAACAAGATTTGTCTTTCAAGGAATATCTTGGGGTTTCTCTTATTTTGTCCAGAATACTGAGTCTAGAAAACCATAAATTAATTTCAGATAATCTCCAGACTATTCCTAGTGTGGCTCAATTAGCATCATCCAGAGAGGAAATGGACCATTCCAGAGTTCTGCTTAATATTCTGTTCCTGAAATGGTAAATTTCGCACATGTGTACCTTACGGTGCGCTAGATTCAGAGACAGTCTGAAGTACGAAGGCTGGGGGAGGGGGAAAAACCCTTCTGTTTGAATTGTTTATGAGCAACTGCCATTCAGAGTAGGCTCAAGCATGTAGATTCATAAGTTAACTGAAAGAGTAACTGATCAAGGTTTCACAGTCATACACAGCCGCCTTCAAAGGTTCCAAACACAGCTGTAACACATTAAACGTGCATAATACTTCAAGCTTTTACGGAAAACTCAAATAAAGACCATATGAGAATCTAAGCTGATAGGAAGTTTTGAACTTTTTGATAAATCTGGAGGATGTGGGTTATCTTTTCAGATGTGTTCAGACTTGGATGCAGCACTGGAAACAGCCTTGCTTCTACTCGTTGAACACGTCTACTGGGACTAAAATGAGGGCAATACAACTCTCCTGGATTTATCTCTCATCAGCTTTCAGGACAAATGCTATCCATCATGGCAACCTTTAGGATTGGCCTCAGGGATCAGGAGGAGAATTATATTGGAGTGGTTCTTCTTCCTCTGTGGTCAGTTCCAATCAACATTGGTGAGAGTGAGGGAAAGATCGAATCAATGTCCCTTGCTTTCTGGTGTTCCTCAGGGCGCGGCACTTTCTTCTTGCCTATTTAATGTTTACGTGAGGCTGTCGGTCAAGGTCTCAATACGCTGAAGATGCCCAGTTATGTCTCTTGGCCTGTAATCAACCAAGGTCACTCTCAGTGCTGGAGAAGCTCTTAGGTCTGGATATTGAGGAAGAGGCTTAAGGTTAAGTTTGTGCTGTTCCTTAAGGCAGCTTTAAAAATCTAGTAACCATTTCCCACTTCAGTGGGACATGAGATGGGCATTTGTGAGATGGGCAGTTATATTAACATTAAAATATAAACAAACAAATATTTTTTATTTTAAAAATACTACTGTTTTTGTTTAAAGAAAATCCATTGCAATAGTCTTGAATTTTTTGTCTCCTATGTTTTATGGAGAGTTGACTGTTTACAGTGTGTGCACCATACTATTTTGATACTTCTTTCTCTCTCAGAAAATAAAACAACTTTGTAGTACTATAATTGCATTAAGGAAAATTGAAGGCATTGGTAGTTTGGGCAAATGCTGATCCTCAATTGTTGACTTCAGTTTTTTCCCCTCTGGCATACATATAGAGTGTTACTGGAAGGGAGGTGGGCAGAAATTTCTTTGCACAGGATAACAAAAAAAGGGGGGGAGGGAAATAATGTGAGCTCCTGTCACTGCTCAGAAAGGAATTTTATTACTTGTTTGAAAACTGCAATCTGGTTAGTGTTGGGGATTCTGCTTGCCTAGAATTTGAGAACATTCTTCCTTAAAAATGGATTCATGGATACCTGTACATGCGGCTTTTTGAACCTCAAATAGCGAATCTGAAAGAAGTGGCACCAGTTGATAATTTTACACTGACATAATTAGGCTTTGGTGTAAACTTAGCTGAAAACAAGAAGTTCATCCTCAAACATGTTTTTTACACACAGAATCATGGCGAGTCTGTTCCTGTTTGGAAGACTGATGTTCTGAATGTTTGGTTCTAAATAATATAGGCCAGGGGTGTCAAACTCACGTCGTCACGGCAGGGTCACGTGATATATTGGGACTTTTTTTCCCCTTTGTTAAATCGGGCATGGGCATGGCCAGCACTTGACACACCTGGCCCATGCGCCGGGAGTTTGAAAGCCCTGATGTAGAGTATAGATTGAGTTGGATTGTTGTCCATCAAACTTTGCAGTGATTCTTTGGACTCAAGTCAAAAGATTGAATATGGAACCTACTGAATACAGATCATATTATTATACCACCGATTCATTAAGTCCAGTTTCTCTTCTGTTCCTGTATAACCATTTTTCTTGTTCGCCCAATTGTATATTGAATTAGGCTTCCTTGTGCTGTCCACAGTAATATTTGAGCTTTTTCCTTGAGTGGTTTTACTTAATTATTCTTTCTGATGCATTATCTTGTATTTGATGGAAGAGAAAAATTCAGTTTTGGATCTCGGCCAAAATTTCAGTGCTGACCCTAAAAACCTGGGTGTTTTCTGTGTAGCCTAGTTATTTATTCTCTTAGGAATTATAATATTGACCTGAGTTAATTTGAAAAGTACACTTTTTCTCTTCCCCATCTTGAAATCGGAGTAATATCTAGCTGTCTTATAAAAGACCTGTTTTCTTTCCAACTCTTTATAATGCCCAATTTGCAGTTTACCAAAAATATTGATGACACAGTGAATGTTACTGTATATGTAGAGATGGTACACATTAAAACCTTCATGTCAACCTAGATAGATGTCTTAAAGATTGTGAGCTGGGCATAGAATGCAATGTAGGTTTTCAAATCTGTGCAGTTGTACTATCTAATGAGCAAAGCTGTGTGAAATTGGCAGCCTGTGGTCGAAAGATTAGAGAAAAGCATGAAATTTCCCATCTCACAGGAAATCTATTTTTCAACTATAATGTATTAATTTCCCTCAATCCCACTATGGATCCCTGGGGCCAAATCAACCTAATAGGAAGCTTCTGTCTAGCACCTAACTCTTGCCTGTGTTTGGCTTGACCATGCTCTCGAGTACTGAAGAATAATCGTGCCAGGCTCTGAACCCCTCACCTTCCCTCATTCAATGCACTCATTTCCTATCAGAGGAAGAAATGGTTCGTTTGCATGGGGCCCCTCCCCCTCATGTTTCTGGAGTTGGTGTTGTTTTTCTTCACAGATCAGGAAACCACAGCTTCCTTAGAGAAACTGCTACACAGAGAAGGAGAGTCTTACAACATGTGCCATGAGAGGGTTGGGGCAGGCTGATTTATAGACAAGAGGCTTCCTGGGAAATTATGATTAGTCCTGATTCCAACAATGCAGCAGGATAATAAAACAATCCCACAAATGTGGGGGAAAACAAACCAGGCCACTATTAGACTTTTTGATCAATGCCGACTTGAAAAATCTTTAAACACTGCTTTACTGGGCACAAAATTATTGACCTGCCTTTACTGGTTTCTAACAAATTGCGATTGCTCTTTCTTTCCGAAAATCCCAGGTTGGAAGTATATACAGAAATGAGGTCCGTTGCATATCTGTGTTAGCATGTTTCTGAGATCCAATGTCCTCTGATAATGCTTTTAACTTTAAACTTCAAGCATAATTTGAAGCTGTTCGTTTATTTATTAAATTTATTTGCTACCCAATTCATTCCAAAGCAACTCTGGGGGGCTTATAGCATGAAACCATTTTATTCCATTCGCTCTTGATAATACAGTTATGAAGTGGTTCTCATTTGTGGACTTCAGTATAAAGTCTGATTACTAGTGAAATGAAAGTAATACTGGAGGGAAATCTCTTCAGACAGGATGTTGTATCGTCCTTTGTGGAGAGAAAGACAGTGGCAGAAAACAAAGTACAGAATTACTGATGATGTTAGAAATGATGTGAGGATTACTAATCACTTAAAAGAGGAATTTGCTGCTATGAAGTACACACAAAATGTGTGATATATTCAAACTCGATTCTGCAACTGTTTGAATTTGTGGGATATCTGTAGAGTAGCTACTGTGTAGTAATAATTAAGGTGTTGCTCTAGGACCAGGGAGATCTCAATTAAAGTCTCATTCAAAGAAGTGCTATGTGAGATCCCAAAGGAAAGAGGATATAATTCCAGCATATAAATTGATAAAAGTTGGAGTTTCTCAAGATTATAAGAGTATTGGAACAATACAGTATTCTCATTGTCTATATATTTCAGCTCAGTTCAGCTGATCTGGCAGGCATTCTGACTGAAAAAAAGTCTGACTGGAAAAAAGTCTTATCTTCACAAGGATTATTAGATAATGTATCAGTCCCTGGATTATATAAAATCTGTTCCTCAATCCCATTAAGTTTTGTGCATCAGCAATGGATTACCAAGCTAGATGGTGGGCTATACACCTGTGAGGCAGAAGTATACACCTTCAGATAAAGCTGTTTATTGCTCTCTGCCCAGTAACAATCTTCCTTTTCTCACTTGATATGGACAAATCATCATGTCATCGCCTAGTTAAACCTGATGCAACAGAACCTTCATTGAAAATCTATCATGTTGCCTCTTGATAGAAGTCACTCCTAAATATTTGCCTCCTTCCAGTTGTGTTGATGTGCCCAAAGCAGTAACAAAGACCCTCTATACTTTCTTGGATGATGGCAAATATTGGAATGAGGTTTATCTTTGGAATTAACAGAGAGAAAAAGAGAGAGAGAGGGAGAGCTTCAGTGTCTTGGGTGTAAAAATGAAGTAAAGGGCAGAAAAATAATCAATAAAAATATGGTGGTTTAATTCTGACAAGCGATTGAGGGAGGTAGACCTCTCTTCTTTGGTTCTTCAGTAAAGAAACAAAAGGGGAACTGCAAAAGTCATGAATAGACATGAGGTTAGGGTCTGAGAAAGATCCTTTCCTTTCCTCTGTAGCTGAGAATAGTCACCAGGAGGTTAAAAGAAAACACCAAATTTTCTCTGGGACCTATTTTGAGCCGATTTTCTCTCAAGGAAAGCCTGCTTGGAATCTTGTTGGACAAAGGATATGTCACAACTACAGAGAGATTATTTGACAAGAAATGCAAGATTCCTTTCTTGGAGACTGTCCAGTGTAAAAAGACAGCTTTCCCAAGGCAATTGTGGATTTGGTTTTATTCTTGAACGTAATTATTTAGATGTAATAAACGATGCTGCACAGTCTCCTCAAAGTGGCCC
>JANHFL010002767.1:230523-259387 GCA_032468155.1 Oxyrhabdium leporinum | reverse complement strand
GTCAATGTGTTTAAAAATGATTTTAACTGTTGTCTTATGGTTTCATTATGAAAATACTCAAAGCCATATCACAATGAAGGAGGATTCAAGTATTTTCATAATGAGACCATGTTTATTTTGCTTTCAGAACGGGACTACCACAGTTTGTGTGATAAACAGCCGATTGGATGTCTGCTGTTCCGGCAGTTTTGTGACACACGACTGGAACTCATGCGCTGTGTCAAGTTCCTGGATGCTGTGGTAAGCACAACTCAATATGTGCATCTGATGCGGACGGGGGCACTAATTGCACATTTTTGCACCTGGGGATCCTACAGTGCATCCATTTCAAATTGTGTGCATAGCCCTGCTGTTACTTCCTTGTTGTGCTCTCTTCAGAGCAGAGTCTAGTATTATCCCTGAAATGTACTGCCATCGATACTGGAACACATATAGAATATTCTCCCTGACCTGTCTCTCTGTACATAGAATGGCCGCTTTGAATCTTTTAAGCTGTGTTTTTATTTCTAGCAGGGATCTGTAACAACGGTGTTGCTTGCTCTCATTTTAGGCCGAGTATGAAGTGACCCCAGATGAGAAACGGAAAGAATGTGGGAAGCGCCTGATTGAAGCATATTTGAATCCTAAGGTGAGAGGCTTCTCGGGTTGTGGCAGCCAAGCAAAGGAGCCAAGGGGCTCCCTGTGAGTTACTTTAATAATAAGTTGGGCTTTGGGAAGAGCAATTGCCTTAGTGAGAACTCTATTCGTCCTTTTTCCGGGCTTTGTGGTGTGTGTGTGTGTGTGTGTGTGTGGATTGTCAGGATTATCACAACTCGGCAATCTTGAGATGATTGTGATGATGATGCAAGTAGCTATTTCAGCCCTTTCTTATTCAATGCCTGGTCCTTGTAAAACAACAATCAATATCATTGATCGTCAATATCATTCATTGCCAAAAGTTCATATCCTACAACAAACTGTAAAAGTCTAGCAAGGAGAAACACCAAGAGGCTACAGTAATTTCTTCCTGTTTATTCCTACTGCTGTCCTATCCTATTCCCTCCAGCCCCATGATAATGTTGCCAGGGGACTGGTGCTTTGGGAGGGGAATTGTTGCTTGTTGTAGAACTGTGACTCCTCATTTAACACTGATGCTTTGCCTTCAGAGTGCGGACCACGTCCCTGAAGTGCCCTTGGAGCTAGTAAATCTGTGTTCTGAACAACTGGAACAGGAACCAAGTAAAGAACTCTTTAAGGAATCGACCAAGTGAGTGGAGAGAATAGGTGGAGTTTGATTAATGCTCTGTATATTTTTCTGGACAATGATTGGTCACCCAACAAGATCTAAGCTTGCTCTTCACCAAAAGCACGGAGAATTTGTTACTGATAAATTTTAGAACTTATTCTATAGTATTATTCATTTCTCTGTCATAGAAGAGCAGCTAGGCAACATTGAGCAAAACATCTTTGTGCACATCTTAATAAGTGATACTTAGTTTATTAGCAGAGCTGTTGAAGTTTTGATGACTGGTGGAAAAGAAGAGACCCTAACCTTATGTTTCAGTTCCAGGTATTTTCTTCGGGGTCATACTCTTTGTCCCTGGAAAATGCTATACCTTCATTAGATAGCTGAGGGTATGCACCACCAAACTAAGCCAGTTGGCAACCTGATTAGCAACCATATTAGGGATTCCTTAGACACTGCATTCATTATATTGATTTCAAGAAAGGCAGGGCATATAGAAATAAGGACATTCTATATCTCAAACTCTTATATTATCTGGCAACAAATACTGGCCCAAATTTGTCTAGCACAGATCTTCTAGTCCTCTACTGCATCTGTCAAAAAAGTTTTTTCCAAATGGGTAATGGATCAATGGACTCCTGCTCTTTATATAAATGAGAATCACTTTCATAGTGCTATCTAAGTTGAGTATTATATCTTTGGGTTTTCCTATAGGGCAGGGGTGTCAAACTCGATTTCATTGAGGGCCACATCAGGGTTGTGTTTTAACCTCGGAGGACCGGGGTGGTGGTGGTTTGTGGCCGTGGGGGCATGGCCACGGTGGGCATTCGACAAACATTTATTACTTATTCTTCATACTCCACTAAACTTTTTATTTCTAAATTCATACCCCATTGTTTAATAGTAAATTGCTTTTCCAGGCAGAAAAGCCATTTATACTATTGTATTTTTATTATTCAACTAATAATAAAAACACAGTAGCATAAATAACATGATAATACAAGATCTAACAGCAGAGGTAAATTTCCAGGATAATAAATAGAAATGGCTGTCAATTATAGATAGTTGATTGTAGATTAAATGGACCTACATTATGTAAAATCTGGCATTAAACTTTAGTATTAACATAGGATGTTGCTTGTTTTCTATCCAGATCAGGCACTTACTTGAGGCCACATAATTATAATCCAATCCAATCCAGTCCTTCTGCAGTACTCTGCTGGCCCAAAACGGGCCTGGGGGGGGAGGGCTCTGTGGAGCTCATTTTCGGCTGGCAGAGTGCTGCAGGAGGCCGTGGAGGCTGAAAACAGGCTGTGGGCGCAGCCCGTTTTGGCCAGCAGAGGCACCACAGGCTGGTCCTTTGATAGTTCCAGCCCAGCCCCGCAGGCCAGATTTAAGCACCCCATGGGCCACGAGCCTTGAGTTTGACACCTGTGCTATATGGTAATGTCTTTGGAATAGCCTTGGCCATATAAATTATGAGCTTTTCTAATTCCGTGAGGGTTTTCCACTTTGTTTCAATTTTTTGAACAAAGTAGTATCAGGCTCATTCAGCATCTTTATTTTTCTGCATGGGGGTGACTTCAATTTCCCTAAGAGGATCTAGTTTCTTTTCTAGGCTCATCCATGACTACCTTAGTGTGGCACCTTTTGCAGACTATCTTGACAGCCTTTATTTCAACCGATTCCTGCAGTGGAAGTACCTGGAAAGGTAAATTTTACTTTGTTACAGGCTCTGTGGTACTTGTGATCCAGCTTCTTTGGGCCTATTGTTTATACAATATACAGTTTAAAGAGCCTGTTTCCTGCCCTTAACAATCTTCCTGGCTGTTGGGTGGGAGGGGGAATCTTAGTCACATAATGAAAATGAATCCAATCCTCATCAGGATTTTTCCCCATTAACCTGCTAGAACTTGATTCTTTTTTTATTCCGGTTCATTGGTCTCATGTATAAAATCTTGCTTGCATGTTGTATTGATCAAAGGACAATAGAATTAACACTTCACCTTCCTAATGGGAAACTGATCTCTGTTTTTCTCTTAGGCGGCATGTAACCAAGAACACTTTCCGTCAATACCGTGTGCTAGGGAAGGGAGGCTTTGGAGAGGTATGTAATTTGACCAACCCCAAGGAGGTAGCTCCCCTGCCTGCTTTTGGGAACCTACCGTATGAAATAATTTTCTTTCTGAATAAGAATTCCACAAGACTGTGATCTTGGTTATTTGAGCTGCTGTTGATCACCAGTATCATTCTGAATAGCATGATATGATATGCTAAGCATTTAAAGCCCTTTCTTGCTGCTTCCTACATTTAATGTCCCAAACTTTGCAGTCAGGGAAATACTAATGGCTGCAACATACGAAAGGATTCAGCAAGAAGGAGATCTTAACCCATTTATTTAGGTTTAATTCTAAGCTCCAGGACTGTCATATTATTATCAGCAAGAAGGTCATGAACTCATTTATTATTTTTTCGCAGTAAAAGCCAAGGCTTTTGTGATGGAGTCAATAAACCATTTAATTGCTAAGATATCACAGCATTTTTGCTTGAAGATATTAAAAGTAATGACTTCAGGATCCAATAAACTACTTAACTGATAAAGCTGATAAAATCCCGTGAACTGCCAAAACCATTACCCTTACTTTCTTCCCTTCAAGGTTTGTGCTTGCCAGGTGCGGGCCACTGGAAAGATGTACGCCTGCAAGAAGCTTGAGAAAAAGCGGATTAAAAAACGGAAGGGGGAAGCCATGGCCTTAAACGAGAAGCAGATACTGGAGAAAGTGAACAGTAGGTTTGTAGTAAGTACATAGGAACTGTTTTACTTCTGCCCGGGGCTTGAGAGAGGGCTGGTCATACAATTACTTGCTGCCCATTCACTCAATCTCTGCTCCATGATGGGCAGGGGCTAAAGTAAATCGGATTTCCTTAGCCAGGTAGTAAGAAGAGGCTATTGGACTTTTCCCCCTCCTGGCCTATAAACCTATAATGCTAAACCTACAGGACCACTGGCCTCTCTCAGACATCAGTTTACATGGGATCTTGAACTGCCAGTAAATGCTTTATGGAAGATCTGAATGATAATGGGCAATTTTACCTATAACGCTGCTCCCTCTTCCATATGTCTAAGGTTTACATACTGTACATAGAGATCCATCACGCTACACTTTTTTGGGATTGAAACAGGCAGATTACAGAAAAGGAGTTAGAAAAAAATTAGGGCATGAGGTAGGAAGAGGAAAAGATATAGAGTTAAATCTATATCAGGACAACATAGAATACCTCTATATACCTCTTGGTCCCTGAAAACCATGTCCATGCAATGGTTCATATATTTTGTTTTTAAGCTTCTCACCGCTCTCTTGTGCTAAGAATCTTACCAACTCCATCTAACTATAACTTCCTCAGTCTTCTTCTTGGATCATTCACCCACCTTCCTTCCTTCCTTCCTTCCATTTTGCACTTCCATTTAACAAAATGATGGCAAAACTTCCATGGCTTTAGTCCCAGTGTCAATGTGCAGCACCTGAAACTTAGGTTACAGAGTTAGGCTTATCTGCATTGGTCTCATCCTTCCCTTGCTTGCAATCTGCTGAACTTCCCACTGAAGCTTTTACTGAAACCAGTTCAAGATCCCAAAGGGGATGCACAGAGATAACTGAGCACACCTTACCTACCTGTAATTGTCCTTGTTTCACTGAATAGAAACCAATTGAACAGTGTCTTATTGCAGTGACCTCTTCATATTTGGCCTTTTCACTACTCCCGCTTTTCCTCCATTGTTTTTAGCTCCTCTGCACCACTTAATTTTATAGCAGACAGTTAGCTATTAACTACCATTAATGCCTGCTTGAGTAACATCTCGTTTCAAGAGCTTTTTCCGTTCTCTGTATATACAGGGTGTTTGTAAAGGTGAATAGTCAGTGCAACTCTGCATATCTGTATCTTTCTAGAGCTATTTTAGGTTTGTTTTAGTCCTGAAACGACCTGATTTTATTGTAGGTGAGTTTGGCCTATGCCTATGAAACAAAAGATGCTCTCTGTTTGGTCCTGACTCTCATGAATGGTGGAGACCTGAAGTTCCACATCTATCACATGGGAGAAGCAGGATTTGAAGAGCCACGGGCTGTTTTCTACGCAGCTGAAATCTGCTGTGGCTTAGAAGATCTCCAACGAGAAAGGATAGTTTACAGGTGAGAATGCACTTACCTTCTGGGCACAGCTGGAACTCAGCTGGGGATCATCTTCAGGAGTACTTTGAGTGTTGTTACTGTAAAATTAACAGTTATTGTTCAGAAATTAGGCAGATGCATTTCCTTCCTGAAGAAAGTGAAAATATGTGTTGGTGAAATCTAAGGAATGAAATCTAAGGAAAACTAGTCCTGCCTGACCAATATTCCCTTTACCCAAGATATAGATAAATATGTTGTGTGAACATTGATGACATTATTCTTATAAATCCGTGTTCCTCTCCAGGGACTTGAAACCAGAGAATATTCTACTGGATGACCATGGTGAGTAAATGTTTTCCATAGATCAATTGATCCCCTCCATGAGTAAGTTGATGCTACTCCCCTTTTATAGCAAATGAGGGAAATCTATAAACAAGGCATTCTCATGACTCCTTTTTCTCTAACAAGGTCACATTCGCATTTCTGACCTGGGACTAGCTGTTCATGTTCCGGAAGGACAGACAATAAAAGGTCGGGTCGGAACTGTTGGCTACATGGGTGAGTATCCAAGAAGGGCTCTGGAGTGTTGACTGGAAACTATGGAAATCATGAAGTCCATCGGAGCAAGGACAGAATATTTTGTCACAACTTAACAGGGCAAAACAGGTGAATGTCATCCTAAAGGGCATCTGGGCTTAAGTTTGAATAACTGGTAGAAAGTGGTCGCATATGCTCGATCTGCAGGGCAGAATAAGGAAATGCATTTGTCGCTTCATTTGCTTCTATTTTGACAATAACTTGCTTGATCCAAATATTTCTCCTTCAGGGTTACCCTTGGACTCCCAGTATTGTTTGTTTTGTGGAGCCAACAGAAATATTACAATACTGGTAAAACAAATAAATCCCTAATGTTTCTGCAGATCTGTAGGCAGACCTGTTGAAGAAGCTGAGGCAGCCACTTGGGAAGGTGTTTTCAGATTGCTTAGAAATAAACTTTCATTTCAAACTTTGGACTGTGGAGAATTTTTAAATATTCAGCTGCAGGATTGTGTAGAAATATAGCAGCATTCCTTCCTGAAACATCAGTACCCAAACCCAGATGCACTGAATTAGAGTAACTCAAACAAGCAGAATTCCATTTGCTGTCAACTACTTTTTGCACATTCTATGTCCCAAACCATCCAGGGATTACAGACTAAAAATATAATTGTAGTTGGAAGAAAATATTCAGACAGTTCAAATTGGCTTGCATTCATCTTCTGAATATTTTGGAAGATATCTCTTAAGAGATTGATTACTTTGTACTGCTTAGATAGAGAATAAGGAATGAACAGTTTTGTGACAATGCTGTGCAAACAGTATGGAAAGGTTGGAGCCTGTAGTAGGATACAGAAAGAAGTGGCTTCCTCTTGGCATTTTGTATTACAACTCTGAATCCCAAGTAAGGGGAAATAGAAAGTGCATCCTTTGTTTCTTTCTGCTTCTTTCCAAGTAAGTATTCATCTTGTATCACTACCACCCATAGTATAGTAAATACGAAGCTGGGAAAACACAGTACTTTTGGCCAGAGTGCATTGGATTCATTAATCCTAGAAAGTTGTCTTATATTGAACTGGATTGCTGATGTATTACATTTGGTGTTCTGTATGTTTATCAGCAACAGCTCTTCAAAATTTCAGGCTTTTGTAGCCCTATCTAGTACCAAAACACAGATATTTGTTATGTGGTACTTGGTTGGGTGCTGCCAAGAGTTGGTTATAAGATAAGGACTTAAAGATAGATGATACCTGTGTTTCCCTGAAAATAAGACCGGGTCCTATAATAATTTTTGCTCCAAAAGATACATTAGGGATTATTTTCTGATTAGGTCTTATTTTTGGGGAAGCACAGTACTAAATCTGTTGGTTTGGTTTACAATCTTAACTGGGGATTATTTTGGGGGGGGTAGGACTTCAATAATGAGCACTCTGAAAAAATCATGCTAGGGCTTATTTTCCGATTGGGTCTTATTTTCGGGGAAACGGGATGGGTAGATGAAGGGAGGGAGGGAGAGAGAAAGAGAGGGAGGGAGGGAGATAATTTGCATGTAAAACACTGCTACACTCAGTCAGCTTTGGAGCTTTCCTGTATGAGAAGGAGTGCCAAACCCCAAGGACAAAGTCAGAAGAGGAATCAGCCTAGAGTCTCTACGTTGTCACAGACTAAGTCCAACCCTTCTTGAATTCTGTTAGCTCTTATCTAACAGAATAATGCTTATCTGTTAGTTGAGTAGATTCCTGTGCGTAGGCATGAGCAATAAATCAGTTTAATTGAAAGTTATTGTGTGGCCCTGTTGTTTTGCGCCGGACATTTCCCTAAGATCAGATCCCATATAAGTAAAGATTGTGTAAAGATTTGGTTCCAATGGTTCTTTTTGCAGCTCCTGAAGTTGTGAAAAATGAACGGTACACATTCAGCCCAGATTGGTGGGCTTTCGGATGCCTGCTGTATGAGATGATTGAGGGCCAGTCTCCATTCCAGCAGCGCAGGAAGAAGATCAAGCGTGAAGAAGTGGAACGTCTGGTGAAGGAAGTCCAGGAAGAGTATTCTGAGAAGTTCTCACCTGCCTCCCGCTCACTATGCTCCATGGTACGCGCGCTGCCTCTTTGACCATCAGGCACAGTTAGAATTTGCAACATAATAAACCCTTTCCTTTTCAAAGGTATTGGTGCTTGGTGGAAACTATAATATAATTAAAACTGAATTTGCTGTTTTGGCTTACTCCAGAATGTGTTCAGCCAAAACAAAAATCAAAGATTTTTACCATTTGTGTTAAATTGTTTTTTAAAAAAACAAGAATAAAAGCACTTTTGGTTTGGTTTGGTAGCCAGTTAAGTGCAAGAATTTCAGTTCATCATCAATGAGCAGTCAGTGCCTTTGATTTTACCATAGTAAGCCATGGATTATTAGAATCTATTGGTTAATAGATTCTAAACCATTAAACATGGTTTATAGATCACAGAGGCTATGTGTCACCTGCCTAAGTTGAAGCAAAACAAACCGTATTATATATTAAAGTTATCTGCAAACCTGTATTTAGACCAGTATGTAGAACAATCTTGCTGCAATTGTGCTGTTCATCTCAACATACCTACGGTATATACCAACTAATCCTACCTGACATCTACCTGTCAGAAAGCAGTTAAATCATACTTCAAATCCTTTGTAACCTTATATAAACTCGTATGGATGTTTATTCTGAAACTTTCCTTTGTTTAGAAAGCAACTTGTTTTCCCAGTTTATGAACCAGTAAATAAATAGCCATTGTTTCAAATATCCTTTCTGCATATTTTTGACTAACAGGAGAGAGGCATGGAAGAAGGAAGGATAGACGATGAAATCAAGTTCCCATTGTGGGTCTCAGTTTCCTTCACTAGCCTGCATATCTGCCTCAAATCAGAGGAAAAATGTTTACGTATCAGAAATCTACATGTCCCCCACCATGATAGTTTAACACCACCTTGTAAGGCAGATGTTATGCTAGTGAGGGAAATTAATAGCCCCTTTCCGAGCCAGATTCATTAGATATTCCAAGAAGACGCATAAGTGATCTTAATTTTGCCTCTTGACTGTAACTGCAGTGTATGGAAAGGCTGTTAGTTATCAAATAGTGAGGCATAAATGTTAGCAAAAATAAATCTATAAACAAGCCCTTATTTAATGACTTCATTCCATTCACTAAAATTTATGATAGAGATGAAAAGTAATTTTGCTAGCAGTCCTCATATTTATGACACAGGCCTGCAAAACAAAGAAGTTCATAAGCACAGTTGCCATTTTATTTAGCAATTGCATCATTTAACAACCAAGTCGCCCATCCCAGTTGTGGCTGCTAAATAAGGACTACCTGTATAATTCTGTTATGATCTGTGAAGAGGCCTAAAAGACTAGGAAAATAAAGCACGCAAAAGACTCACTTTTACCACCTGAAAATGATCCTCTAGCTATGTTGCCCCAGACAGGCGATGTTTGGTCACCATGATTCATGCATTAGGGGAGGAGCTCTCCCTGGGATTGGTCTGAAAGCTATAACTAATGCAGAATGGAATGGTTAGGTTCCTCACTGGGTGCTTTATGTGTACGTGTTCCTGGTTGCCAGTGAGCCAGATTCAAGGGACTAAAATATAAATTCTAAAAGAGAATCTCCTAATACGTTAGCATTCAGACATCTGCTCTGTCCTGTGATTTGCAGATTAGCAGTTGGTGTCATTGCCAAGATGGCCCCTCTCAACAAGGGATTTTGTCATGTACAGTTACTTCCCCTCTTGATAAGTCAGAGATTCCTGTATTTTAGGTATATTTTGGTTGGCCTTCTTTAATTTACCCCATCCACTTTTTTGTCTTATATTTTTTACTGGATTGTTTTAAGGTTTTTTTAAAGTGAAATGTTATAACATATTTGTGTGTTTATTGTAAATCGTGTTGGATTTTTTAAAGGTTTATAAACATTTAATAAGTTACTACATGGTGCACCATTTTTTTTTATTTTATGGTAAATAATGATAAGGACGTAAAAGAAGAAGTGCAGATCGAGGCTGATTTCTAATCAGCCAAAAATATAAAAGGAGTTTTGGGATTAGCAAAATCCAGGACAAAAAAAAACAGTCTACAAAGAATACTTCAAGTTTTATGTCAGTATTTTTTTTCCTCTTCTAAAACAGTTTTATCAGGTTTAAATTTATTCCACTTTTAATGGAAGCTGCATAACTGTATAGAGGCGGCTTGTGTTTGATCTTCCTGTGCTGCATTTTAGCTCTTGTGCAAAGACCCCTTAGAACGGCTGGGGTGTGGAGGGTCCGGTGCTCAAGAGGTAAAAGACCACCCTCTGTTTAAACATCTGAATTTCAAGCGACTGGAAGCTGGGATGCTGGACCCCCCCTTCAAACCTGATGTGAGTTGAAAATGAAAGTATGGTGTAGCCACGTTTTGTGCTCTTATCATATTGTTTGCTATGTTAAAGGTAAAAAAATAACCCTTCTATGCATTTTTTTCCTGTATTCCTTCTAGCCCCAAGCTATTTATTGCAAAGATGTCCTGGATATTGAGCAGTTTTCTACAGTCAAAGGGGTAGAGTTAGAACCAACGGACCATGATTTCTATCATAAATTTGCAACCGGAAGTGTCCCTATTCCCTGGCAAAATGAGGTAGGTTTTCTTCTGAGAAGTGATTGTTCTGAAAGGAGAATTTAAAAACAATGGGTTACCTGCTTTTGCCACAAAAACTGGCACTGGTAGCTGATTTTGGATGCGGACGGCTCTGAGAAACAAGTGGGTAGCCATAGCAAAACTGTAGTAAGTTCTGATTTTTTTTTCATTATTACTTTGTAGATGATAGATACAGAATGTTTCAAGGAACTGAATGTATTTGGTCCAGATGGCATCATACCTCCTGATCTGGACTGGAAAGGGCAGCAGCCTCCCCTGCCCAAAAAGGGTCTGCTCCAGCGTCTCTTCAGCCGACAGGTAATTCACCTGACAGGTGAGAGTGAGATTGCCTGAGCTGGAGATCTCATATGCCTTGAGATGCATTTGTTTGGGATGGTCCCCTTCGGCTCTTCCCCTTAGATATTTTCTATAGCTGTTCATCTCAGCTTTCCCAGCACATCCTCTATTGTAGCAACTCTAGGACATAATTAATTTACCACAGAGAAGAATATTTGTAGCTCAGGGTTGATATGAGGGGTCCTTGGTGCTCTCTGAGCTTGCTTGTTTTCTTGCAGATGTTTCATTACCCAAAATAGGTAACATCACCAGTGCAGTACAGTTAAAATTTAATTGATTGACAAGATTCTTAAGGTGTGAGTCCTTAATATCCAAAGCAACTTATTCTCTGAATGATCAGAAAAGGTTTAGTAAGCAACAGGTTTCAGTTTGCAGACCTGGAGTGAATTTAAGTGTGACTGGCAGCAAAATACAATTATTCAAGGTTTGTTTGATTTGGATTGGTAACTAACAAACAGTCATGTTCCTTTTAACTGTATTAGGCTTATGACCCTTGACAAACAAAGGAAAAATATTTATTTTATTTTTATATATATTTTTATCATGCTTTTCTGTTAAAAGCATTTTAAGGCAAGGTACAACAACTATAAAAGCCAATTAAATCACAGAAATATTGTCAGATTATTATACCAAAAGGATATTGCTATTTGTTTAACCATAAAATGAAATTGCTAAAAGCAGTTTAGCAAGCAGGATTGAAAAGATATTTCTCTTAATTTTTGTTCCTGAAATAAAGCTAGAATCAATTGCATCTCTTAAGGAAGATCATTTGACGATTTAGAGGGCAGTAAGAAGAAAACTCTTTGACAAGTATCTAATAAACAATATTTGCAAATTATGTCATCTCAGGGCATTTTCTATATATACCGATAACCAAACAAATTTATAAAGAAGCAGAATGCCCTTTAAATAGTCATTTCATAAGTTTTTAAGGCTACTGTGAAGATGAATTACCTTGAACAGAAGACAGAAAACATCGAGCAATTATACAGATTTTTCAGTATTGATATAATAGAGTGCTAATATTAATATTAACTGTCAAAAGCCTACATGCAACCTTTTATATAAATTTCTGGATGCTTTTCACATGTTGCTGTAAAGGGCGTAAATCATCATGCCAAATTATAGCAACCCAGTAAAGGTCACAGCTGGAACATTTAAATGTAATTGTGCAAACACTTCTTACCAAAGTTACGAATTTGCTCTTTTGGGGGGTTGCAGCCTCTTTCAAAACAAGTACTCTCTAAACCAGACTTCCTCTTCAGCAGCAGAACTGGACTTACAAACTTGTTCCTTCTTATCGAGCCCAAGCAGGATTGAAGGATATGAGCAGTTTCCTTCATACTAGTAGTTGCCCAAGGGTTGATAGAGCTAAAGGCCATCAGCATATGGGTGATATCTCATTCCAGAATTCGAAGTGATCTCTTTCACATAGTATAAAACGATTCGTTGAATAAGGTGGGCCACATTACAATCCTACACAGGATCATCGTGGGAGAAAAGCTTTGCTTATTGCCTCCTGCAACCTTTCATAATCTTCTTCATTTCCCATGACATTAATCTTTTTAGCTTATTTAATTAGCAAGGAGGGGCCACGGTTAGAGCAACATTCAGTAGCCTTCACTGCTGTAGATTCCCTGTTCACCTCCTTAAGCTCAAAGGATTCCAAGAAAGCAGATAAGTAGTTGCCAGCTAATATAGCAAGTTATATTAATTTAACCCATTATTAATTCAATTGAGTAATGGAGTCTCTGGGCAAACATTTTTTCATCTACCAGGAATGATCTAATTCTGCCGTAAGGGGAAGGTCAAATTAGGAATGATAAGAATAAGCTGTTTTCATATTCCATACAAGCAAGACTTGACATTCTCTGAATGAGGCAGGACATTTCCTAAGCACCTTCAAGTGGCCATTTTGAGCCATTTGCTGTTTACAGTCAATATTAGTAACATGTCCAGAACAAACCATTTTGCTATCAGACCATTAAATAAAGATAAATCAAAAGGCTTTTAATAGCACCCTTTTAAGCTAACCGATTGTATTAAAAGGCGTAAACTTTGACGCTTTAGCTTACTTTGTATAACTCTTCTTACTTCAGAGCATCATTTCCATCCATCAGACTACCAAATGAAGTGGTGTTCTATTGCATTACGTATTCATTGGCACAAGTATCTGATCGACATGAAATTCTGGGATGTTCCTGACTAGACTTGGACATTTTATAGTCCCCGGGCCACATCCAGTCCTTTCGCTGTCCTTGTCTGGCCCTCATGAAATCAATCAGAAATTAGAAATCAAATGTAAATAAGTGTACGCCATTCACACAGTACAACTGCATTGTTTTCATTTTGAAGGCAGTTGCTACTTTTTTTTCCAATTTACATATGCGTGTGCATGCGTGCCTACGCACCTTCACAGTCCTATTGGTTCAGCCCTCCACCACAGTCCCAGTTTCTCTTGTGGCCTCTTGGGAAAATTAATTGCCCACCCCTGCTCCTAACTTAGCAAACTTGATGGGTTAGTTAAATTACCAGGACAAAGTAATCTGGGTTGGTCCAGCATGAACCTCCAAAGTTGTTCCATGTTGCTTTAGAATTTGAAACAATTGGGCAGCAGGTCATAAGGGATATCGTTGTCAGCTCATGTATCAAAATTAGCAGACTGTTGAATGGTTCATCTGACTATAGACATTTAGCATACCCATACATTCCTGTTATTCCTCCCAGCATTACTCGGTATTGGTCAGATCTCTGGGATATGTATTAGGTCTGTTTCCTTCATCAAACATTAAATCTTGGGTGAGTGATGCCTTCCCAGTAACTGATCAGGAGCCTAAATGCAGTAAAGCTATTGTAGCTGAATTTAAAAATCTGGACTGCAACTAGCTGGATGCTAATAGCAATTCTTGATGGAGGTTTTCTGGTCATCCAGAATTTTGCATCTCAAATACAGTAATTCTGTGTTAAGGTCATGTGTACCACTTTGCAGTTATCTCAGTTTCCTTCCTGAAGTAGCAGTCTGTATGGAGGAATAAGTTTTAAAGCCTACCATCTGTTCTTCGCAGTGATGATAACCACTTGTGAAGTCATTTCCATGACGGTCCATTTAATGTAAACATTCCGTTTGCTCCTGAATACGGGGGATGTGCCTTCAACAAAATGCTTTTAAAGCTCTTCCAGGGACAGTAGCATAGAAGCAGGGAGGCCTCTTTGCAAGGAACAAGCCTCTTGGGCCAGCAACATCACATTTGTAGCCCCGTCTTCAAAGGATGATGAGTCTCAGGCTGCTGAAGTGCCTCTTAAGAAAGAGAAGCAACACTGGGTCTTCTAAAAGGCCTGTTGTCCATACTGGAGCCAGAATTTCAGTGTCCCATTGGGAAAACTCCAAGATAACAGAAGCAGGAGAGCTCAGAACACTTGAAAGTCCCATTGTTTTCTCCCAAGGCTGTTCCCTCTCTTTCTCATGGCCTCATGATTTAAAAATAGAGCATTTTCCACAGCACCCAGAGTTCCTCTGTAGTTTAAGAACAATGCTGCGTCCTTTCTTTTAATTATTTATTTTACTTTGCATAGATATAGTAAACAAGGGCACTTTTGAATTGGCCTCTGTGTTCTATGAGAACTTGATGGTTTCCAGTAAAACTCCAGTAGCCTGCTCTAGTGGCTCTGTTTGATGGAGGAGCAGGGATCCCTGGTTGGGCCTCTCACAACATGTTCACTTTTTTCAGAGGTGATGAACCTCTTCTCTCCCAGATGTTCCAGACTCCACTGCAGGCATGACAAGACAAGGGAAAGGAAAGTGGACTCCTTAACCTTTTCAGTTCCTTCCTGCTCCCTCCCTTGCCTATCCAGAAATGCTGCTTCTCTGCATTAATAATCCCTTGAGTCATTATTTCTACTTCCTGCAAAACAACAAAATCGCTTTATCTCGATCGTTTGGTATGGAATTTTGAACAATCTGAGTTTATTATGGCTCATGTATCTGTAGTCCTATTACTGGGAAATGAAAGGATTTTTCTTCTTTCAACTCATACCAAAACTCCTGGGGGATTTCTAAGATTTTGCTAATATTTTGGATCCTTGAAACTTTCTGCACTTAGGTTCCTGTGTTAATTGCCTTAGTCCAATGGGATAAGTGGTCCATGGTTCTGTATTGCACATCTTCCAGCTGTAATTTTACTGAGCTGAGTTACATTCTGATCTTTGGACTGGCTTCACTAATACACAGTGATATTTGCTTTGTTCATGGCCGCTAATGGCATTTATGTTCTCCATAATCCATAAGTAAACGTTACCGTTCCATGGGAAATGCACAGAGTGGCCAGAAAGGAATGTAATGGAAGGTCCAATGAGTTTTGGCTTCAGAAGAGTATTACTGTACTTTGAAAGCAGTACTTTGGGCACTTAAAACAAGTGGGGCTGGGCCAAAAAGTATATTTCTGAGTAATGGAGTTTCTCTGCGGGGAATGGGAATAAAATCCTGCTTGTTGAATAAGTGGACTCACTCTGTGCTTGCTGTTTGCTCTCCATTTCCCCTTTCACTCCCTCCCTCCCTCCCTTCGTTCTCCAGGACTGTTGCGGGAACTGCAGTGAAAGTGAAGAGGAACCAACTCGCTTATGAGCTGACTCAGAAAAGAAGGCCCTCTCTTACAGTCGAACACATGCCACCACCAGCATGTGTGCAGCTGGTTGTTTTAGGATGGCAGCAAATTCCCAGAACCCCAGAAGGGAAGTGTTCGAAGACCGGACAGAAGAGGAATCTCCGCGGAAACCTTTGGTGTATTGCTAGGGAGCTGTCTGTCTTGCAACTACTCTTCCGTGATGAGAGAGTAATGATGGCAGGAGTGAACATGGAATATCCCAGGGCTGGCCCTGACCCCAGTTTTTGACCTGTTCATCTGCTGGTGTTTGTTTTTTAAAAAAAATATATTTATATTACTATAAATGTGAATGTATGTATAAAACATATGTATGTTCTTAATGGTTGGAAAAACGGTCCTTCTGTATTTCTCTCTGCACTTCCCTCTCTAGCCCACCATCACTGCTTCATCTTATGGAAGAGCCTGCACCAGCCTTCCACTGGACATGATAATTTGAAGATGCTAAGGTGTGGCAGGTAAAATGAAAGAGCTGCCATTGCTAGTATATGTGATCTGCAAGGACAACTGGAGGGTGCTGTCCCTGAACATGTCTTCTTCTCTCTTAGCCAATCTTCCCCCCCCCCATTGTAAGCTGTTGACTTGGTATGTTATCCCAAGGCACTGTAGAAATGATGGCAAGTTGTAAGTTTCCCTTTGAATATGCGGATACATCTATCGTTTAGGCAGCAATCATCGATTTTTCTTGGATGACAATCTCTGAATTTTATCTCGGGAACTTGGCTTAAATGAGAATAACAAATTCTAAAATATCAAGTATAGTTCCATTACTAGTGGCATTACACTGGTTTCTAGCTTTATTTCTGTTGTGAAACTCCAATAGGGATTGATATAACCAAATAGTGTGTCAAAAGTATTTATATCTCCTCTTCCCAGCCTTCGTGGAAAACTAAACGCCCCTTTTTTTCTTCTTCTTTCTCCTTCCCTTTCTTGCAGCACGTTGTCCTCTTTCCCCTCCAGAAAAGAAATGATTCCATTAATTTTAGTCCTGGTCAACGTGCAGGATTGCCAACTGTACTCATGAAAGCAAATACATATTCTTTAGCGTAGAAGCTCTTGCGCAAAGAGCCAAGCTATGTTGAAGTGGGAGGTTTGAGATCAGATCTTTTGACATCTTCATCTGCCTTGGAAAGCAGTTGAAAGTCTTTAATTTTTGGAGCAACATTGCTGAGACAGAAGTTAATCATGTTCGCTTGCACAACTTCCTCATTCAAACTTGCAATTCCCAAACTGCTGTTAGGCTTGCAATTGATTAAATGTACAAGCCCTTCCCCCTGTCATGCAGCGGGGCAAATGCAGCTTTGGAGGACCAATTAATTTGCCCTTCGGCCAAGAGCACAATAAAAATGAGAGATCCAAAGACAAATGCCCTGGAGCTCCTGTAACTTACCCAAAGTCCTGACCTACTTTCCATATGGAATCTCTCTTATGTGGTCTTCCATGACTCGGAGCCCTGGGCCCACCTAGTACTGCACTTGTGCCTTCATGATTGCTCTCCTGAGCAGGCCTCTTTCAGTCCTGCTTAATGCGGGGATTAAAAAGTTTCTAGTCTTATCCTTGACCCCTAACCAGAGTGCAAATCTTCCGTCTCCCCACAGTTATTTCCAGCCTCATGCTGTACTTGTGCAGCTGCCTTGTTTTGGGACAGGTAACTCCATTTCATTGTTCACTTGTGGTACCTCACACTAGTATGGCATCGTATTGGCAATACGGAAACTATTCTTACTGTGTCAATTGTTAAGCATTGACTCGTCATTGCTGTGGTACAGAAGGAGATGGCGTGAATACATCCATAGGTGCTGAACAATCTCCTGCCGATGCACTCTTAAGAATGTGAACATCAACCATCCTGCCTTTCAGTTATAAAGAGCAGCCACCCTGCACACCTTAGTTGTGTGTTTGACTGCTTTGGTTACTGCCTTTTACCCTTGGTACTCTCTCTACTTCTTGATGCCTCTGAGGCTGTTTTTCACACTCTAGTATATCTACTGTCTTAGTGTTTCCCTTGGAATTTCTAGCACGACATCAGACCTTCTCAACATCCGTGTGTACGCATTTTGTCTTTCTTTTACTCTTTCCCTTAACTTGATCTTTCTTTCAAACTTCATTCTGGACATCTGAAATTTGTTGTGGTTTTTTTTCAAGAAAATGGTTGAGAATATTCTGTAAGGATTTAAATGACTAAGCCTCAAGCAATATCTTAAATCAGAGAATAAGGTTAAAAATAGAAAAATATGCTGCAACTAGGCCTGGATAGACGTTATGGGAACAAGGTTGCAGATCTATTACAGGGAATCCCAGTATTTAAATTTCTGTGTATTGCACAGTTAGTAATGTTGTCTATAATTTTATCATTTAAATTGTGATCGTTTTTGGATTTTTTAAAAATGTGACTTAAGATTTCTTAAATGTACATATTGTAAAAACATCAATGAAAGAAACGGTTTCTCAAGTGTGGGATTACTTGATTTAATAAAAGTATTATATGTTGCTAAGAAGGAAATTTCATCTTTCTATTTAATTAAATCTGAGAGTATAAATTACTTTCTGTAACTGTTTTATATTTTAAACAATGTCCCATCAGGACTATAGATGATTCCAGAGTAAAAGATTTATTTGACCATAGGTCTAAGAGTAAAAAAGGAAAGGCAGAGCAGCTTTGCTCTAATATCAGTTTTGTATTCTAGTTTCCAATACAAGCTGAAAAAATAAAGTTTTTATCAAATCTGGAATTGGGGAATAACTTGAAGTAAAGGGGTTCTTCTTGAGAACAAGGTCTTGGCTGCATCCAAAGTATTCACTAACCAGGATTGTCTGCTCCAAGTGGCAATGGTTCCTCAGGGGTCTCTCAGCTTTTACTTCCATTTCTTCATTAAGAACATCTTCCAAATATTGAGTCTGGCATCCAGAGGTGTCCACAAGTTATTCTTAAAACTGTCAAGGTGGCACCCACAATAGTTAATGAAAGCACTGCATGTTTGTTAGTCAAAGTTTTTTTATTATTTTTTTTAACCACACTCCCGTGGACATTCCTGCTAAGAGTGTCTTGTATGTATCTTATACCAATAGCCTATAGAGTCTCTGCCAGCCCCTCCAATTAGACTTTCAACTAGATATTTGGTTTTTATTTGATTTAATTTAAGATTAGAACCATCGTTAATATGCTGGAGATCTGTCTTTCCCTTGTATCTGTTTTCAGGCTCGTGCCCTGCCAAGCTATAGTAGAAGCCAGATGCTCTAAAATTAGGAACATTTATGTTTTGTGCTCATTTCTGGTTTTTTTCCTCCATGATTGCTAAAACTCTGGTTTCATTTGAATGGTCTCTCTCTTTCTCTCTCTCTTTCTTGACTTTTTCAGGGTTTGAATTCTTTTTTGTCCTTTCTTTCTAACCTAATTTGTAGCTGTCTATGTTTGTTTGCTTTCCCTGCTGCTGTTTAAAATTGTATCTATCTTTAGATTCTCCTTCGTAATAACAACCTGCTTTATTCTGGGTATCAGCACTTTTACGGAATCTTTACTCTTTTTTCTGACAATTGTTGTCTAATCCCTGTGTTTTTGTGTCTACATAGCAACAATGAACAGGTGCATAGAAAAAATTATAAAACTGTGAAGATACGCACTATATAAAGCAAATATACCTGCAGACAGAAATTAGAGCATATTATTCTCTATTTCCTTCAAGAGTGATTTTTTTTCTGGAACTGCTTTCTACTGTCCTCTCCACTCCCATCTTCCCTGAGCAAAATTCTATGAACATAAAAGGACTTCCTTCAAAGATCCTGTTATGGATCCATTCATAAGCTGAACAGTTGCAAGCATGATTTGTGAAAATACTTAAAAAGTGACTATTTGTTGGAATGGCACGTCTCTCCTAAATTGTTTGGAGGTGTAAGTATACTACAAATCATACATTGCTCTTCAAATCAACTTCAGAGTTTGTCTATGGAGATTCTCAATTATCCAGGTCATGGTTGACCCAGAACTGAAGAAATTTCTTAGATGAGAAGTGAAACATTTTCAAGAAAAAAGACCAAGAAAAGTCCTGTTGCCTTTTGAAATGTGCCTTTGGGCACAACTTCAGAGTTTCTAATGCAACTCTATCTTTGAATGTCATACCTTCATCTTAGCTGTGAAATAAGATTAACTGAAGACAAAAGAGCTTGGTTATTCATTTTGTTGGAATTATCCATGTCCTCCTATATGTTAGGTATAAATTCACTTTTAATAGCCTTAGTTTTACTGTTGTTTATAAAACAATCTTGGATTGCTGTTGGGAAAACAGCTGTCTTGGAAAGACTTCAGATTTATTAGATGCTCTTTTTTAATACAAACCAAAGTTCCATCAACTGAATACATCCGGGACAACCTATTCTTGGAATTAGGCTTACCTAATCCCACGGTCCTTTAAATCAAGTCCATTCCTAGTTAGAGCAACTGTTTTCCATTTCAGCAGTCCTATTTGCTGAAGACAAAAACAATTTTTTTCCAGTTATAAAACAATCATCAAGTCAAGAACGCTGGTTGAGCTACAGCAAATCATAAGCCCCAGTCTGTTTCCTGCCTACTTCAGCTGTAATACTTTGATGTTTTACAGAAAACCAAAGCCATAATCTGATCTTGGCCAATGAACACTTCTGCATTCTTCCTAATAGCACAACAAATGGCATTATCTAGCTTAGATTTTTCTGATCTCTTAAAAACATTAAGCAGAATGGATCTTATTAGCGTTTGGATGGTAAGAGTATCAGGAAATCCAGGGACTGTATTTCTGACTAATAAATCAAGAAGGCAATGACAAACCATCTTTGTATTATTACCAAGAAAATACCTGGCCCCTTTCTTGAAGCAAATACTCAGTTTCAACTCCAAACAGCTTTTCCTTTCCTGACTGAACTGATTCTAATCTTATTATATAGAATTAAATTCTATTTCTTATACATATGAATTATTAAGTGAATAGAAGAGCTTGGTTGTTGGCAAAAGATGGGTATCTTGAAAACTATTGTTGGTACACTACATATACTTCTGAACTGGTGAAAGAGAAGCAACAGTTTATTTATTCATGCATAACCAGTTCTATTTTAATTATTATGCCACTTTGTTCCAAATGGCTTGCAACTTGCAAGGTATTCTCTAGAGATTCTAGCTTTTCTTGCATAATATTATTGCATGAGCTTGCTTGGGGTAAACTCAGCTTTGGCTGTGCTGTGGCATACTAGCCAAAATGTTTCAGAACAGATCAAAATGATCCTTCCTGTTGGCAGGAAATGCTGCATGCAGCAGGGATGTGATAAGGCTGATCGTAGGCTAAATGTTTTCTTCATTGCTAAAAAGTGTTATATCAAAGCCACAGTTGACTATAGGTAGTGGTGTTCAATACCTATGGTGATGACCAGGCAGATAGAAGATTGCGGCGGCTTTTGTAAGAGGAATAAAAGGCAAAGGCTTTAAGAATTTCAGATGAAAAAATGAGTTACGAGTCTGAGAAAAGAAGAAAACGGTGAAGGAAATAACAGATGAAAATAACCCGGTCATGTAGTATAGTGCTTTGAATGAGAGGGCTAAAATATACGTGAGAAAGTTTAAAGTAGAAAAGGATGGACTATGGTAATTGCATGTTACACTCCAGTGAATGGAAACAACGGGAGACGCAGAGATGAATGTAGGGAAAACTATGGACATTTTGAATTAATACATTATTTTTTTTGGGGGGGGGGAATAATTCTGTTTGTTTAGTGACATGAATGGACAGGTGAGAAACAGATGAAAAAGTAAAGAAAATGTGATGGTGCCATTCTGAGATCCAAGACTGAGTAATAATGGTGATGAGTGAACAGCTGCTTAGGAAAGGTCTGCTTCAAATATGTGATTTAAACATAAGTCTATTTCTGGCAAAGGAATCGATATAAAATTTAAAGCATTTGAAGCTCAATGATTGACCAAGCAAGATTTAGCAGAGGAATTCAACTGGAGAGAGAAAAGATAGCGAGCGAAAAGCCAAGGAGAGAAAGAGGCTACCTGACTAATGCGGCTGTTTCCTGAATACTGTTGATTGCCCATTGTGTGTAATTAGAGCATTGTTCGCTATCGATCTAGTTGAGCCATCTTCAGGGTACATACTCTATAAGGAAGATGGCTGCCCATAGTTCAATCTCACTAAATAAACAAAAAGGGAAAAAATATAGGAATATGACAGGGGAATTCTTTGTTATTGTTCTTGGTTGTTCATCAGATGATCAAGAAGATGGATAGGACGGCTCTCGTGACCTACAGGGATTTGCTGGGTCTATTTTCTTCCCCAAACACAACACAAGAACTGTATCTGCAGAGACAGAGCTGTCTTGGAAGAAAAAGTGAAGAGGCTAGACACCAAATAACCTAACTTTCAGGATTTGGGAGAGATGAGGAATTCTTGAATCAGATACAAGAGGTGCTTAGGAAAGGGGGAAAAAGCAATTTTTGAGAAGATATAGAGGAAAGCCAGACAGATGAGATGGAGCAGTCAGACACATCTGTCAAGCAAACCTCCTATACTTGGGATTTAATAACAGACTTCTGAGCCCAACTATTAATGTTTCAAAAACAGCAGCTGCCCAGGTCCAGGGACTGAAGAAGAGGACTCTACGGGTCATCCAAAGAGAAGGAGCCCCGTTTCTGTCCCAAAGGAGAAGCAACAAGCAATAGTAATGGGAGATTCTGTACTTTTCTGCTGGCAGTTCTGAAATATACAGACTTGAATGTTCTTGGTTGGTTGATTCAAAACCACAAAAGTATTTTTTGTGTTAATCCATTGTGGGAGCCTGCAGAAATTTATGGCAGTTTCAAAAGGATTGACTTACACCTTCAATTCCTGTCTGCCTTGTACCTGAAGTGTAGTAGGAAGTCTGTCTACAGTAAAAGTGTGGGGTGGGAAGAGATAAAGGTGGAATATGGATTATCAGCTTTGGTGCCACTAACTGGTAGCAGGAGATCCATAGGTTTTCTGCTGTCAGTTCTCTGATCCCCGGGAATGTTTGCTCTGTGGAATGTCTACTGCTCCTTCCTCTCCCAGGACAAGAGAGATGGGGGAAAGAAGAGAGCCATTCCTCCTTTTGCCCCTCACTTATTTTCTTGCTATGGGAAGAAGCAGAGAAGCAGGTCTTCTGCTCAGTTTTTCGGATTAATCAGTGTGGGACTGCAGAAATGGAAGCAAAAGAAGCCATTCTCCTCAGACCGCCCCAACCCTCTTTTCTTGACACCCATGGATGGCAGGCAAAGTTGAAGGAAAAGGGAAGCAGAAGTTTGAGGCCTGTATCTAAAAGAACCACTTCCTGCCACAGAATGGCAGCTGAAGAGTTGCTTACCCCTACTTCTGTTCCCACAGGGGGGGGGGAAAGAGGGGGATGGAAGCAACTCTGCAGCTGACAGTCTCACAGGAAAGCTGCCCTTGGCTTCACTGGGGGCTACAAGTTGCAATTCCTGCACCAGCGGCATGCTAGTGGCTTCATTGCAAGGGTGCCAGTGGCAGTTGTTCAGTTGGCAATGCTATAATGAAGCTGCCCATTCCCTGGGATTTAGATGCTGCAGTGCCAAAGCTGCAGGGGGACATTGTACAGGTAGTCCTTGACTTACAACAGTTCACTTACTGACCGTTCAAAGTTAAATGGCGCTGCAAAAAGTGATTTATGACCCTTTTTTTTACACTTATGACCATTACAGCATCCCCGTGGCCACGTGATTTACATTCGGATGCTTGACAACTGGCTCACATTTATGACAGTTGCAGTGTCCTGGGATCATGTGATCACCTTTTATAACCTTCTGACAAGCAAAGTCAATGGGGAAACCAGATTCACTTAACAACTGTGTTACTAATTTAACAATTGCAATGATTCACTTGACAAATGTGGCAAGTAAAGTCATAAAATGGAGCAAAACTCACTTAACAAATTTCTCACTTAGCAACATAGATTTTGGGCTCAACTGTGATCATAAGTTGACGACTACCTGTATACATTTGTCCAGGATGCTGCTGTGGCTTCAGGGTTTGGAAGAACTGTCAACCAAGAGACCCATCTCCTTCCATCTCCCCATGCTCCTCCTGCCACTGAGGGTTGTCAAAAGAAGTGGAAGCCATGGCTTTTCAGCTTGAGGAATGGCCCTGGCTCTCTTGCTGCTAAAAAGTGAATGAAAATCAGTGGCCAGAAACTAAAGTGAGAATCCACCCACAATAACCTTGAATGACAAAAAAGATTTGCTTTGGAACACTTCACCCCAGACAGAGTGCTTGGCATGACATGATTGTGCTGGAAGGGGCTGAAAGAACATTATATATAGCAGAGCAAGGGAAGGTGAGGGCAGGCTACTTTGTGGCGGTCTGAGGTGGGTTAAAAATGACATTGCAGAATTATGCCCTTGAGAAACAGTTAATGGAGCATTTTCACACTGGCATGAACACAAAATTTAAAGGAACCTTTAGAGGTACAGTGTAGAATAGAATTCTTCATTGGCCAACTGTGATTGGACACACAAGGAATTTGTCTCCGGTGCATGAGCTCTCAGTGTACATACAAACAACAAGTAATAAATCATGAACATAATCGTCACAAAATACTCATCATAAAACGTAAGAAACAAACTCAGCGATAGTCATAGGATACTAAATAAGCAGACAACAACAGCAATCTGTTGGCTGGAGAGCCCTTCAAGAGAAGCTCTTTCTAGGTCTGGATCTGAGAGAAAGTCTCCCAAGACAATTCAAGCCCACTGATAAATATCCACCTGGGATAATAAATGATTTAGCCTTGAAGACACTGCAAGAGACTGTGAAGCAGTGAATAAAAGGATGGAGGCCCTGCAGATCCTGACCTTTTCTTCACTTTTTTCTTACCAAAGAACATAGTCCAGAAAAACAGAGAGTATTGGCCAAGCAGATGGTGCTAATGGGAATAACTGATGGAACTCCTGGCAAAAAAAAAAAAGGCTATGATGCTGTGTTGCATGAGAAGCAGGAAGAATATGTTTGGAAATCACCTTGCAAGCCTTACGTGGAGAGTTTTAAACTGAATCCGGGAGGTGGAGGGAAGAAAGCCGGAAAATAACGTGAGGCCAACTGCTGAGAACAGGACTGAGAGGAGGACAAAGAGATTCTCAGTCATCCAGGTCGTGATTGTCCCAAAGGTACAACCTCTTCAAAAAGCACCTTTGGGAGGACACAGAAGGTTAAGGCATCAGGTTAAGGCTTTACTGGTAAACCACTTCTATATTTTACCAAGAAAAGCACATGGGTAGAAAATAAATAGAAATAGCACTTAGATTTATATACCACTTTACAGTGCTTTACAGCCCTCTCTAAGTGGTTTACAGTGTCAGCATATTGCCCCCAACAATCTGGGTCCTCATTTTACCCACCTTGGAAGGATGGAAGGCTGAGTCAACCTTGAACATGGTGCAATTTGAACTGCCAAATTGCAGTCAGCTGGCAGTCAGCAGAAGTAGCCTGCAGTACTGCATTCTAACCACCGTGCCACCACGGCTCATAGATGTATAGATGTGGCTCAGAATAGTCCTCCAATTTAGCATATAAAGTTATAGACTATGTTTTCCCTCCATTTTTTACTGTGGGTTTACACATAAAAATCTTAAGCAAGAAAGAGAGTGGGAAGATGTGGAGGGAGAAATATGGGTACTATGTGACCGAAAACTGCCTTAGTTGATTCAACAATTACAAATCTGAGAGTTGGACCATCTGCATTTGCTACCAAAATCATAAGTTTCAATCATAAAATTGACTTCAATGTCCATGAGTGCAATACGCAGATTATATATTTGTGTTCCAAAACCAGCAGTTAAATGAAGGAATTAAGTATATTCTCCATCTCATGATTGATTATAATATGGTGGCTAGACCACAGGAGATGATTTCTGCTTTGTGGAGCTGGGTCAACTAAAACAATTTCTCTATGCCAAGAAGTTGGTGTTGACTCTTAGCAACTACACAGGCAATACTTCCCCAGGAGGATCTGTTCCCAACATGTTCTTTTAGGTACACTCATCACTGCTGTGTCTGTCCATCTTACTAATTATCTTTTTTTCTCTCTTTTCACCTTTCCCAACCATTAGAGTTCTCAAAAGGGATTGCTCTTCGCACAGTGTGCCTGAAATATGATTGATTGAAACCTGATCTGTTGTTCCTTGAGTGAGAACTCTGCATTAATTGAGCCTATGATTCATTTGTTTGTTATATCATCATTAAAGTTCAAAGGCATCAGTACTACTTGAATTCTGCCTCTTTAAATTCCAATTTTTATATTAACAGATATCACAGGGCAAATGATTGCCACAAGACGCCATCTGAACATCTTTTTCAAGGAATGAGACAAAACATTGAATAAAGTGTAATTTTTATCCATGAGTCGACACAGATAAGTATAGTTTAAAAAAATAAAGGGATTTTTCATTATCTACCTCATACAATCTATAATCTTGGAAGAAATCTTGGTTAAGCCTTAACCAAGATTATCCAGTGAGTATTATTGCTAAGAAGATTTGAATCTAGGTCTAGCACCATGATACTAGGCCCCACAGGAAACCCTTTCTGGCCTCATTAGCTACTTCCAAATCCAACATTTCACAAAAATACTCTTCAAATGAAATTTAGCTCACAGGAATATGATGCTCATGAGTGTTTGCTTAGATATACATTATCTCATCCTTTAACTCCCAGAGCAACTTAAATGAAAATCATAAACATAATTTCCCCCTTAAAAACATGATGTTATCCGTTCAGTCAAATCTGACTCTTGGCAATTCTATGGGCCAGGTCTCTCCACATCTTCTGATCTTGCACTAGTTCTTTGAGTTTTTCTACGCTTTGGCTGGTGTCAGCTTTGATAGTGTCCAGCCAATGTGTTCTTTGACAGCCTGGTTTCATTTTACCACTAACACTTCCAAACATAATTGCTTTCTCCAGTGAATTCCCCTGCATGACATGGCCAAAGAAAATGAGATGCAGTTTCATTCTTTTGCCTTCCAGTGACATGTCTATTGCTATGTGCTCCAGTACCTGCTTGCTAGTCACCTTTACTGTCCAAAGAACACACAGGAGCCTTCTCCAGAGCCACAGATCAAAACAAGTTGATTTTCTTCCTGGCTTGCTTTTTTAAGGTCCAACTTTCACAATCATAGGTGGCTACGGGGAACACAATTGACTAACCTACACTTGGTGGCCAGGCATCATCATCATCTTCTTCTCCTTCTCCCTCCCCCTTCTTCTTCTTGAATAAACACTAAACTTTACATTGCTATTTCTTTTTCTAAGTTAGGGTTGTCTTTTAGGCAGGAATTCATTAACTGCTAAAATACAGTTCTTAGCAATTTGTGTAACTGACGGTGGCCAGGCTGATATCCTCGCTTTCTCATATCCAACTCATATTCATCATTGCTGTGCGACCCAGTGCAACCCAACATTTTATTTCTGTGCTGCATTCACCGCTTTGAGCTATCTGCAATCCTAGGAAAGTTATTTTTTTCTCCCTGCACATTCTGTCTCTTCACCATCGGTTTCTATTTTGATGTTTCCCGTCCTTGCAGTGGTCATGAGCTTGGTCTTTTTCAGGTTCAGAAAGAGATCAAAATTCTCATTTTCTTCTCTGTTTTTCTTGCCCAAAACCAAACACTTTCTAAAATTGGTAAGGAAACGTTTTAGTAGATTTCTGCTTTGCGGAGCCCGATCAACTAAAACTATGATTCTGTGCCAAGAGGTTGGCGTTGACTCTTAGGAATTGTTATTTATTTTATGTTAGCAAGTTTATACGGCTGCCCATCTTATTCAACTAATTCTGGGCAATCAGTAAACAAACACAACATAAAATGCTATAAATAAATACCAATTAAAAAGAATACATGTAGATCTCAACTGACGACCACAACTGAGTCCAAAATTTATGTTGCGAAGAGAAAGTTGTTAAGTGAGTTTTGCCCCATTTTATGACCTTTCTTGCCACAGTTGTGAAGTGAATCACAGCAGTTGTTAAGTTAGTAACACAGTTGCTAAGTGAATCTGACTTCCCCACTGACTTGTCTTATCAGAAGGCCACAAAAGGTGATCACAGGGACGCTGCAACCCTCATAAACACGAGCCAGTTGTCAAGTGTCTGAAATCTGATCACGTGACATGAGGAAGTTGCAACGGTTGTGTGAAACATGGCCACTTTTTTCAGCGGCATTGTAACTTCGAATGGTCACTAAATGAACTGTTCCAAGTTAAGGACTACTCATAGTTGACACACGTTACACGTTGTCTAATGGTCATAAATACATAAAACCACCCAAACCTTGTTCCACTCGCATCCTCGCCCCAGCGCCTGCAGGCAAATGCATCCCCATAAGATATGGGGCCAACTAAGTTGCAATGGAAAGGGAAAGTTGGTCATTATTTCAAGAGAAATTGGACCAACAGTGAAGCTGCTGGAAGAATGGTCCACCTAGTGTCCCATTTCTGTCAGTCTTCATTATGCAATTAATCACCCCATTGAGTCAATATATGACACTTTCCATTAGGGTGAACTGAACGGCAATTCCATTTCGCATTGACCGGTAGCTCAGTAAAAAACACAAAGGAGGATTTTTAAAAAATGCTTAGTAGTTGTTAAATCAATAAAATTAGAGGATTTAATAGGGGATGTTTAGGGGATAACATCTGAAGTATGATTTCAGTCTCCTAAAGCTATTTCTTTTCCGTAGCACAGAACTCGTCAGCTAGAAACTAAAGTTTTATATGTATGTATGTCTTTCTACAAAAGGGCTGGAAGCTATCATTGTCCACGTAAGGACCTTCCTTCTTCCCTGCTAATGGGGCCCCCTCCCATCTATCATTCTCAAAGTACTTTAGGGAATGTGGCCTTTTTTAGTGCTTTACCCACTAGCTGGACAACGAATGCCAGCACAAAGCTCCCTACTGAAACATAAATCTTCTACCTAAACTTCACTTCCCAAAACTGCTGAAAGTTTCAATGTGAGTTAAGAGCTTATTCTACCCTTAAAGAAAGATTTACTGAGGCTCCATTCTCTCTCATTCGGGATACTAGGGAAAAGATAAAGAACAAAGGAATTGTAACATGTAATGATCTCAGCAAAGATATAGTATGTGACAGTGATTCGGCTAAAACTAGACAGACTCCAGAATTCCCAAAGGTGCTCTTTCAAGGGGCAACTGGACTTTGTTTTCCCTTGAAGATGTTTCACTTCTCATCCAAGAAGCTTCTTCAGTTCTGACTGAATGGTGGAGGA